>JAJLYE010000232.1:10549-36205 GCA_030571715.1 Grigorovia jiainica (nom. inval.) | reverse complement strand
TACATTTAATAATGATAATTTAAATATGAAGAAGACGATAATAATGGTTCATCAAAATCACTTAATTCATTATCACTATGATAATTATTTGTACTACTATTAGCATTAAGATTTGGTGATAAATATTGAGTTTTATTTTGTGCTAAAATAACGTTATCATTATTATTACTATTATTGGTGGAATTATTCAAATTATCATTATTAAATGTAAAGAAATCTGAATTTTCCACTTTCACAGTTGGTGTTTCATGCAATGGTGAAGTTATTATACTATTCATAATATTATTATTACTATTGGTGTTGTCATTACTATCATTTAATGAAAAAAATTGTGATAAGATATTATTGTTGTTACCTATAATACTACTATTTGTATTATTATTATTATTTGTTGTATTATTATTATTAACAAGTGAATCAAAAGTATTTAAAGTAAACATTGGATTAATTTTAGCCGTTGGATCAGGACTCTCTTTGTTTTCCTTTTTAATTTGAGATAAATTAAATTCTAAATTGTTATTTATAGTAATATTACTGTTATTATTTGTACTCATCATATTTATACTACTAGGAAGTACCGGAGTGTTAATAGTACTGCCACTGCGATTACTAATATCATCCATGTTATTATTATTGTTGTTGTTATTGGTGTTATTAATATTTAGAAATAATGGCTTATCAATATCATGAAGATTGGTTTCTAACTGTTGTTGTTGTTGATGTTGTTTTTGGCATTCCTGCTCGTATTGAAAGAATTGATTGATAGCATTCTCTATTTTATGTCTCCTTGAGTGGTCCTTGTTGTTGTCAGCCATGACTGTAGTAAGCTATCTGCTAATATTGCAACTACTATTGTTATTGTTATTATTGTTATTGAAAATATTTTTTTTTCTCAAATTTAATTTTTATTTACATATTTGTTAGTTACATATCTAATAGTTACACATTAATATCTACACACTGACCACTTGTGCAACGTTTATATCTATACAGACATGCCACACGTCTGGTGCAAACGTCTTTATCTTTTCCAAATGTAACACTTTGAAAGTGTATCTCTTATTTATATCGTCTGATTTGTGCAATTGTATGGAGTCTAATGTATTGGTAACACCGAGAGCAAATGAGCCATCATTAATATCATTTATATGTACATTTTCATGTATGTGAAATGTCACTAAGGGTGTTTCTTGCCAATTGTTATGGATATCAACTATCTGAAGTGCTAATGGGTAACCTTGTGCACTTGTAGGCAATAAACCTAAATTAATATGTCTTATGTTCAATAATTTATTATTATTCTCTGGTAAATTTCGAAATTCAGCGATTCTTTGTAAAGAATTAACATTATCTTCATTGAATATATGTATACCTGCAGCATTTTGGAAATATTTGTTAGCGACAAGACCCTTGCTTAAACCTAATGTGGACCATTTATTTAATTCAAATCCAAATATATTGCGACAATTTAATTTTAAATAACTGAAAGTGAAATAACCAATACCACAATATAAATCTACAATGTCTTTCCCTTGTACATCCGGGAACGTATCCAAGATTCTCTTCTTCTCCTTAATATTACCACGAGAAAACATGGTAAACATCGGATTCCAAATTTGCCATATACCATTCTGTTTAACTTTACACCAAATATCCTCCGGATTTAAATCCTTTTCGTTAGAGTAAAGTATGGTTAAATTATGTGGTTGTCTTAATAAATCATTCTCTTCAATAGGTTTATTTTGGGCAATTATTTTAATTGAGCAATGTGATAAAATTGTATCATAAATAAAATTTAATTCATCTGGGGTTAAATTATTACAAATAACTTCATGTGTAAATGTTCTCATTTTTGAATTATTCAATAACATTATTGGTGGATAAATGGTATATCTTGTCGGTATATGTGGTAATATTTCATCAATAACTTTTCTAGATTTATTCAATTCCGTTAAACAAATCTCCACAAGTGATAATATACTTTGATTTTTGTTATCATTTTGCACACCGTTATCATTATCAACAAAGTATTCTTCAAAGACTGTCTCATTGGGCAATAATTCCTTTAGTTTATTTATATCTGTGATATTACTCTTGATAATTTTATAATTAACGTCATCTATCTTTTTACTACTAATAGGTTTCACAAATGCAGTTGCATCTTCTAAAATATTCTTTATTGTTTTCAATCTTCTGCTATCGTCCACCAATACTTGCCAAACCATTTCACACACCCTTTTCGCACTGTTATCACAACACTTTATTATATTAAATTAAATTAATACTATATTTTTTTCTGCAACACGAAAATTTTCAGTTTTTGAAGATTTTTGATCTGGTAAAGAACTGTATTAGTTTGATTATTAATTCTTTCAAAGAAGAAGTGGGGGAAAAGCGTTCCATTTGTTTTAACAATAAAATATATATTCGTTTTCAGTGTCATAATGCTACCGAGAAACGTTTTATGGAAATTTTTATCATATTGTAAGAATAGAATTGAAAATTTTAATCCCATAACGTTAATCATTTTAATATCATTTGTCATTTCTGTCCCCGTATTGATTTTAACATCAGAACCAGAGGTTAATATTGGTTTATTAAACTCTTATCAAAATACAAATACTAAAGTAGATAAGACTTTCCATGATGGTTGTGTAGATACACAAATGTATATTAATAATGAAAAATATGTTAAACAAAATGCAACTTTCGTTATGTTAACAAGAAATAACGAATTAGAAGAAGTTGTAGAGTCATTACAATCTATAGAGACCCATTTTAATCAATGGTTTGAATACCCGTATGTCTTTTTAAATGATGTACCATTCACTGATGAATTTAAAGAAACTATCAATAATATGACTAACGCTGAAGTAATTTTTTCAACTCTAGATTCTAATGATTGGGATTTCCCTCAAGATTTAAAATTAAATGGTCCCTTAAATTCAACATTAAAATTACAAGGTGATCGTGGTATCCTATATGGTGATATGGAATCATATCATAAGATGTGTCGTTTTTATTCTAGTAAATTTTATAAAAATTCAATTGTTAATAATTACGAATGGTATTGGAGAATTGAACCATCAGTTGAATTTTTTTGTGATATTACTTATGATCCATTTTTTGAAATGAATCAAAATAATAAAAGTTATGCTTTCACAATTATGATTCCAGAATTATATGCCACTGTACCAAACTTATTTAGAAATACTTTAAGTTATTTAAAATTAAATCCAAATATTACTTTAGGTTCCTTATGGAATGTATTTACTAGTGATTACAATAAGTTAGAATTAGATGATTATGATGATAAAAATCCTTTGGCTCAAGTGGACACTGAGAGTAATTATTTAACTAAAATAATTAATTATGATGATGAAGTTTATCCTAAAATTTGGGATAAAATTGAAATGGATTCATTCTTAAGAGAAGGTTATCAATTTAATGATGATGGATTGAAAAAAATAATTAAAAAGGCACGTTCTAAAGTGCCATTAATCGAAGATAAATTTAATGATTTAGAGTATAATTTGTGTCATTTTTGGTCAAATTTTGAAATTGCAAAATTATCAATTTATCAAGATCCAATTTATGATAATTATGTTAAATTCTTAGAAGATCAAGGTGGATTTTGGCAAGAAAGGTGGGGGGATGCACCAGTACATTCATTAGGTTTAAGTATGATTTTAGATATTGATCAAGTTCATTATTTTAGAGATATCGGTTATAGACATGATACATTACAACATTGTCCAAAAAATAATCCATTACAATTACCATATAAATCTGGTAATGATAAAAGTTGGAATAGTAGGAAAAATAATGAATATGATTCAACTTATGTGTATGGTACTGGTTGTCGTTGTGAATGTCCAACAAAATTAAAGAGAGAAACAGAAGATAATAATGCATATTGTATCAATAAATGGTATGATCTAACACATAATCCAATAAAACATAGAAAACCACAATTTAATTTAACTGAAATGACAATTAAATTAGAGAAGGATTTTTTAAAGAATCATAAACCACCAACAGAGGATATATTTGTTTAATCCTTAAAATAAATATCAAAACTTAAACAACATTTCATGCATTCAAATTTCATAAGTATTTATTTTATGTTTATGTACTTTTTAGATATTATTTAAATATATTTATTATTCTTATTGTTATTGTTATTTTCATTATTATTATTGTTATTATTAATGATCATAAACTTCAAAAATCAAGAGTAAAATACGGCATTAAATGATTATTATTCACATTCTTGTTACATGTTCGTTCTATAATGTAGTATGTATTAAATGAATATATTGATTACATTGGATTAATTTTTTACCATTCTAATGGTAACCAATTATTTTTTGTTGCGATATCTTTTATAATTTTATCATCATACATTTCAATAAATTGTTGATCCAATGCTCTTGCCTTTGGAAATGCAAATCTTCTATATTCATCAAAAATCATTGTTAATGACCAGTTTTGTAATCTTCTTATACAACCAACTAAACAACCTGTTCTATGTTTACCTCTATTACAATGTATTAAAATTGGTTGATTTTCTGGATTCAAGACAATTTCTAATGCTTTAGTTAATAAATCACTAGGTAAATTAACAAATGGTTCTTTATTACCACTCATGCCGACTTGAAATAACTTTATATGACATTTATCTAATTGTTCAATATTTTCTGTGGGATAATCTTCAGGAATTAAAACCAAAATTGATTTTAATTTAAGTCTATTGGATAAAAATTTAAAATTTTCCACACCAGGAAAACTGCTTCTATAAATTTGACCAATAACATGACTAAAATTTTCTGGTGGTATTACTTCATTAATATTAATTATATTGGATACGATATCTTTACTCTTGGATTTATGTTCCTCAGATATAAAATTATCATCAATATCTTCATCTTCAAATTTTTCCTCTTCCAAATTTGATTCAATTAGTAGTAAGTCCTCATTTTCTTTCTTAGTTCTTATTATCTCAGCTTCTTTACTAAGTAATGTATCTATTTTACTCATATGATCCAACATTTGCTCAAATTAATTCTCCTTTTACACAATTAGATATGGTTTACTTTATTTTTACATTTTTTTTTTCATTTTTTAAATTTTCAATTTATTGTGAAAAAATTCAATTTTAATCATTTATTATGAATTTTGAAACCTTTTAATGTAGTCATAATTTACCAAATGGAAAAGTAAGGCAACATTATTCATTGTTCTCTCTTGTGTTCTAACGGTATTAGATATTAAAAGATTTTTTTCAGAGAGAAAGTGAAATTAATTTAGAGATTACTTGTATCAAAAATAAAAAAAAAAATAAAAAAGAAAAACATTTCTTTTACAAATAAATTTAGTATTTACTTGTGGATATTGTATTTTAATCTGTTAGTATTTAATTTATACAAACAATAAGGAATTGACATACCACGTGCCTCGGCATGTTATAAACCGCCGGGCGCCCCAACCGACGTTCTTGCTTTGCTTTTAGTTCAGTTGAAATCGACTGAGTTGAAATCCGGGGTTCGAACACGCAATGGAACATGGATGTTTTCTACGATTAAGAAACCTGTTTACAAAAGGAGTTAAGCCACAACTGAACTCAAATTGACAGGTGGGAAATTCGGTGTAACACAATGAGGTTAAGTGGAATTTGCATAAATTCTACTGTCAAGTTACCCCAACTGGAATGTAAATTCTAGTGGAGGGTAACTCTTTCCGTGAGGATAATTTGGGTAACCAAATTAATTGAACGTTATTATAAGAAATCAACAATTTTGAAAAAAATTGATGGGAATGGTAACGGGTAACTCATTTAACTTACTAATACCGTTCAGTATTGGTAAAGTTTGTTCAGTGCAATCGTAGAATAAAGTAATTTAAACTCGATACCGATCATTGTCAATGTTCCAATGTTTTTTTTGTGGTTTTGTGGTTTTGTGGTTTTAATATTATATCACTAGTATATTATTCGTATTATTTACATGTGGTTATATATGGCGGGAGAGGTCTTTTCACTCAATTTATATATTATTAATTAATCTATATATAATTTTATCTGGCACAATTAACGTTTTAAACCTTGACTCATAGCGGCATTTTGTTCTTGGAAACGTTGACCAACACGTTCACTATGCTTTAAAAATTTTTCTGAACATTTCATAATACAATTTTGTTCCCTATTTGTTAATTTTGATGATGTAAAATCGTTAACACAATCCATAAAACATCTTTCAACAAGATTGGAATAAAGAGACATAAAATCCTTCATTTGCTTTTGTTCCACTATTTTTTGAAATTCTTGTTGTTCCTTAGAGTTTAATTGATCCATATTGCTATATTATTGTATGAGTATTGTCTTTGTTTATGTTAAAAATATGTAGTATTAACAAAAATCAGTGTCAATTTGATCTAGTTTTTTTTAAAATTTCCAAAACACCAAAAAAAAAAAAAAACCACGATGACTTGACGGGTAACACTAACATATACAATACTTAAATGAATTAATAAATATTCTGGAATTGGTATTTAATATTATTTTCATTATACAGTTACATATATGTATTTATTCTTTTCTTTTCTAATTTACAGTCATTGTTGAATTTGTTCTTATAATGAACATCTCTTTAAATAAGCATCCCAACCAGCCTTTCTATAACGTTCACTTTCAACAGCTGGATCTCTACCTTTACCAAATAAACCTCTACCAACAATAATAATATCTGAACCAGTGGATACAACATCATCTACAGTTCTATATTGTTGACCTAACGCATCACCTTTATCATCTAAACCAACACCTGGTGTCATAATTAACCAATCAAAACCTTCTTCTCTACCACCCATATCTCTTTGTGCAATAAATCCAATAACAAATTCTTTATCACTCTTAGCAATATCAATAGTACCTTGTGTATATTCACCATGGGCTAAGGAACCCTTTGATGATAATTCAGCTAACATTAATAAACCTCTTGGTTCAGTAGTATTTTCTAATGCTGCCTCTTTTAAACCTTTCACAATACCAGCACCAGTAACACCATGTGCATTAGTAATATCAGCCCATTCTACAATCTTATAAACACCAGATGAATATTGTAATTTAACTGTATTACCAATATCAGCAAATTTTCTATCTTCAAAAATTAAAAAATTATATTTTGCGGCTAATTCCTTTAATGGTTTCACTGTACCATCCATGGTAAAATCATCTAATATATCTACATGTGTCTTTAAAAGACAAATTTTGGGACCAACTTTCTCTACAATAGATAATAATTCAGATGTAGTTCTAACATCTAGGGATGCACATAAATTTGTTTGCTTTTCCTCCATTATATTTAATAATTTGGAAGCAATAGCACTATTATGTTTAGCGGCTCTTTCAGAGTAAGTTAATGTAGACATGTGTGATTTGTTTTTTTTTATTTATCTTATTTATTGTTATTACTTGTTTATATATTATTTACTATGTATATTACAAAAATATTTAATCCTTTTTATATTTTTTTATCATTTTGAAAAATTCGGTAAATTTATCATCGGAATTTTCCGAAGTCATCGAATTTTAATTGGGAATTTATTTCTCATCAATTTGTAAAGGCGGTGTCAATTTATTAGTCTCAGCAGTGTTGGTGTCATCATCAACAACAGCCACTGTCTCGCTTTTTTCCTGTTCGTCTTCAATATGATCTTCATGACTATTTTCATCTTTAGTGTTTACATTCAAATCCGATGTGGAATGATTACCTTCAAATTTCTTCTTAGCTAAAATTAATTGTTGTAAATTTGATTCTACTTCTGGAATATCAACAAATGTATTGAATATTTTAAGTATCTTTATAAATGTTTCATTTGTAGTAACACCTTCTTTCAAATGGTACATATAAATTTTACCCATAACTTCTAATATTTTAGGTATAGATGAAATCATTTCTCTACCTTCCGTTTTAACAGTTAAAACACTTAAGAACCCATCTTCTAATAAATCCTCTAAATTAATTATTTCATCTGACATGGGGAATAATATCTTTTCAGTTAATGTAACTTCTAAAATTGATAATGCATATAAATAAATTTGTTCACATGGATTTAAACATTGATGTACTAAAGCTTGTATTATAGCAATTATTTCATTATAATTTAATTGTTTCCTTTCAATTAAACTGGATGTTAAATTAATAGATCTTAATGATATTTCTACCACCGTTTGATATGGATTATCATTATCTACTTTGTGTCCCGTCTTGATCGATTTATTATATGCATCTTCCCATCTACTACCAATGGCACCAATTGATGAAATTTCATCTAATAATCCAAGAATGAATAAGAAAATCTTATCATCAACAAATCCATTTATATTTAAATTATAATTAATTGTATCTCTCACATATTGGAAAATTAGTTCTGTATGTTCAGTACTTGATGAAATTAATCTTAAAAATCTCCAATAACTTTCCTCCTTTAAGATAAATTTACCATAATTGGATATCTTAGTAATTGAAATTAAATTTATAATTAATTCTCTACCTTGATTTGTATTATAAAATTTTTGATTGAAAATATCATTCTTAACTAATAATTGATCAATTATTGATAATAATTTTTCTTCTTGTCCATCAAAAACTGAAATTAATAATAATTCATAAGTAAATAATCTTCTGATAGTTCTTTTAGTAACACCACTTAATTGTAATAAATCATAAATTTTATTAATTACTTTAGTACCTAATTCATTCTCATCTTTACAATATAATAAAAGTGCCACTATTAATTCCACTAAAAACAATAATTCACTTTCAAAATATCTTTTATTTTCATCAGTCTTTTTATCTTCTATTTGCTCCATTAATGTATTTATCAAAATAGGTGTAATGATATCTTCATTACCAAAAATTGATGATTTAATATTACTATTCTTAATACATTCAGATGCCTTAAATGAATATTCAATTTCTTCCTCTGTAGGGACTTCGTCACCTTTTAAATATGATGCAAATGCAGAAAATAAACCTTTATTTTCAACTTGTTTATTTGTAACTTCTGGTGGTGGTTTTTGTAAATTATCAACTTTCAATTTAACTTGTAAATCAGTAAAAACGTTTGGATCTAATAATAAATTTTCAAATAAAGATAAAAAGAATTGTATCAAATCCTTCCATGTATCTTTAGCAATTATTTGTGAATTTGTGGTTCTTCTTAATATACGGAAATAAACTATAACACATAACTGAGCTTTTAAGGATTTACCTAATCTTACTGATAAATTACTTACAGCTACTTTTGTTTCAGAACCTTCCCTATTCATTTCAATTAATGGTATCTTCTCCTCATATTCTGTATATTTGTTATCTTCATCTTGATTAAGATATGGACTTGGACCTGATATAGTAGTTAATTTACCAATCATAGATAATATATCATTATACAATCTTTGATACCCAAAATAAACTGCAATATGAGCACATTTATCTAAACTTGTTAACATTCTACTAGCAATATGATCATCGGATGCTACAATAAATACTTTGAATAAAGTATTAACAATAGATGCACCAACATGTTTGAAGATTGCTTTATCGAAACCCAATAATTCATTTGCTGATAATTTTTGTACAACATCTT
The DNA here is from genome assembly GCA_030571715.1 of Grigorovia jiainica (nom. inval.). Taxonomy (NCBI): domain Eukaryota; kingdom Fungi; phylum Ascomycota; class Saccharomycetes; order Saccharomycetales; family Saccharomycetaceae; genus Grigorovia; species Grigorovia jiainica (nom. inval.). The sequence goes on along the minus strand of JAJLYE010000232.1, from coordinate 26,557 downwards.
TATCTTCGGTTTGAATTTTAGTCATTACTGTACTAGAGGCGATCGAATTGTTCCAAGCATCTTCAAAAAATTTATCATTACCATGGTGTTCCTCGGGCATAACGATTTCTTTATCCCTAATGGAGCAGTAAATTTTATCTAAATACCAATGTGGGAAATCTTGAGAATTGTAACAACCCTTTAAATTACTAGAATAATCTTCAAATGACATATGTTCTTTAACTTGTGGGTTATGGAGATCAGTATTTAACATAATAATAGAATAACTTAAAACGAAGACGGAATCAGAATCGGGTTTAACTTGTGAAATATCTTCAATTTCTTTTTTATCTTCCTCATTTTCTTCATTATCTTCATTATCTTCTATATTTTTTTCATTGTCGTTCGCACTAGTAGAAGGTGGGTCGATGTTACTTGGTGTGCCATCATAATCTTGACTTTCTGAATATCTGTTAGAAAATGATTCCACAATTCTTTCAATTTGTTGGGATTCACCTGGAAGTCTAAATTTAGTTAATAGAATTCTGATAGCTTCATCCACTCTCAAACCTCTAAAATCGAATAAGGCAATAAATTTATTTAATAAAGATTTTTGTTTTGGATCACATAATAACAGCCCAATATTTTTTTTATTTAAACGACCATTATTTTCAAATAAAAATTTAGAAATATCTTCATCACTATCAGAATTAATAAAATTCTTTTCAATTAATAATGGGATACCTTTCTTTGGTTTTTCATTGAATGCTTTAGCACAGGTAATAAATTCTGTTTTACGTTCTCTTTGCTTTAAAATATTGTTATTACTATTCGTTTCCTTAGCATATATACTATTTGGAATATCATCTATACGACCAAACATATCATCAATGAATGAAACTAAACCCTCTAAACATATCGGTGGTACATTTTCTGTTGTGGAAGTGGCAGATTCTGGTAATGCAAGTTTTGTAAGTAATTTAATAAATGTTAATGCTAAATCTGATCTATCTAAATTACAATCAAAATTAATAAATAAGGCTGTAAAAAATGATGTTGATCTAGACCAAAATATTGATATTTGTTCAATTAATAATTCTTTCACAGCAGGGTCTGTCTTTCTGGTACTATTATTATCCTTGCCATCTGTAATTTTTTCTTGTTTATCATCAACACTAAAATTTGGAAGGTCCTCAGAAAGAATTATAAATATACGTGTTAATGTCAATTCAATTTGCATTGGTAAATAATTACCCAATACAACAACTAATGCGCTAAATAATTGTAAAGTTGCTTGGAATAATGATAATTTAGTTGAATTTTGAATAAGATATAGAACACATTTGGAAATAGGATCAGAGATTAATGTAAATAGTGGTGGATGTAATGGTATCTTATCACCCGCAGTTTCAATAATAACGGTCATGAGTTGTAAACTAAATATTCTAGCTGAATTGGTATGTTTACCTTCATTTTCAGGTAAAATAATTGATAATAATAATGAAAGATATTGTTTAGCTACAGGTAACCCATAATTGGCCTCTTCGTTAGTCTCTAATAAAGACATTACTTTTTCTAATTCATTTTTTCTTTCTTCTTTAAGTTGTTCATTGCTTTCAATATCAGCTTCAAGTTCATTAGTTCCAACCGAAACAACTTCTTTTGAAGCCATATTAGTAGGTGGGATATCTTCAGAACTTATAGATTCAACATCCTCTTCTTCTTCTGATTGTTCAGTATTAACTTCATTGACTTCTTCATTAGTGGAATTTTCAGAAATTGTATTACGTAAAGTACTCCCCTCTCTTTTTTCATTATCATCAATACTTGATCTTGGTAATGTTAAGGAATCAACTGAGCCTTCTAAAGTAGTACCAATAATATCAGCTTTTAATTTCATAGAGTAACTTTCATCATTAATGTATTGTTTATTTGAAGTTGATGGATCAATATCAATAATTTTTTCACAAATCTTTAAGGTAATTGAATTCATGGAATTTTCAGCAGCCTTTCTTAATACTTCAGTTCTTCTCTTATTACATGCTAAAGACATTAAAGTTTGGATTACATTATACATGATTGAATCAGAAATGTATTCACTATATGGAGATGTAACGATAGAGTTTAATAGCATGACAACCTTTAATAATACAGTATCATCAGAGACTTCATCTGACCTTTCAAATCTACAATGAGTTAATGAGTTAATTAATTCTCTATAAGCCATAATAAAATTTTTAGAAGATTCAGTAATCATACCTAAATTGAAAAATTTTTGTAAAGAATCTAATGCTAATGATGTAATAAAACCTGAAATTGTACTTGTACTAACGATTAATAAAAATGGTTGTAAAATAGTCAATGGATCAATATCATCTAGATTTTTTACTTTATTTAACATTAACCTTAATTGAATAAATCCAGATAAAAATGGATCAGTGATTTTATTTATAGAGGAAGTATTAAATGAACTTATTAATGCTTCATCTTGTTTATTATTCCCGCTTGCTAAAAGTGCAGCAACACCGCTTTGTGAATTAAATTTACTGTATTTTCTCATCACAGATGAAATATTGATGCATTCCTTAATAACAATAGACACTGGATCTACCGCAATGGTAATTTTATGATTCACCATCACTTTGTTATAGTTTGTTGTTGTACAGGATGTTTATATGTTTATTAATACAATTACAATTAATTATTGAAATTATATGATTTCAATATTCTTCCGGGTAAAAAAATTATTTGACACGAAATTTATTCCTTTAATAACGTTTAGGAAACAGGAAATTACTGCAATATGATGCTGTTATGATTGCACTGACAGTAGTGTTTGCTGTTAGGGTATATTATACACATATTAATAAGAATTCGTTATGCAAAAATTCATGTACTGTCTTACCTAAATTAAATATTTATATATTGAGACTAAAAATAAATTGTGAAGTCACAAACGGATTCAAGTTTGTTTCTTCTTTAATTTCCTCTTTGCATAGTCTAAGACTTGTGAATTACCTTCCTTGGAAACAAAAAATTTTCTTTTCTTCTCGTCTTTCCAAAGTAATACACCAATATCTTGAGCATATTTATATAGTAAATTAAATTCGGCAGCACTTTCAAAATCTGAATATAATGAACCATCATATGCAAGAACTCTATCTAATTCTAATTGCCATAATTTAATTTGATCGACGACTGTGGGTGGAAGTATTTGTAATACATCTTTACTATTAGGATCTAAATCTTTCTTTTTCATTAAGTTAGCTTCAGCTAGTCTTCTCATTTGTGGATGAGCGTGTGTCTCTAAATATGCAATAATTTGATCTGCGGTAATACCATTCTCTAGAGCTCTTCTAATTGATTCTCTGGTAATTTGACCTGTCACCATATTAACAAATCTGGATTTTAAATGAACAAATAAACTTAAAATGGCGATTTGTAACGGTGAATTAGAATATGAATATAATTTAAAATTTGTTTCAATAATTAATGCACCATCTTGAATTTCTTGTGATTTCATACCAACTTGATCTAAGTCATTAGCATTATCAGTATTATCCATGGAATTCATTGCATTTTTATTATTTATATCTTCTTTATTTTGTTTAAGAACATTATCCATAGCACCTGATGCAGTTCTCAATACACTCTTAGAATCTGCTGTTAACATAATAGCTAAACTTGTTGGATAAAAGACATTTGAATTAATATTTTTTTGGAAAACTATACCATAATCACCCATATCTTTTAACATAATCTTTTGTGTCTCACTTAAACTTTCTGTACTGTACGCCTTACCAACTTCTAATGCACCAAGCATAAAGATAAAATTCAACACATCCACTGGATCCATATTTAATGTCTCTGACATCTTTAAATATTGTAAAAGTAATGTCCAAATTTGTGCATTAATGTCTTGTAAAAGAAATTGGAAACCTTCATTAGTAATCTTATATTCACCAGTTTCATTATATTCGCCCATTAATTTACTATGTTTTAATAAATTTAAAACATTATCTGATGGTATTGTAGACATTGGTGTCCCCACCATAAAATGTAAAATATTTTCCCATTTATTTGCTGAATATCTATCTAATAATTGCATATCAATTTTACCACTCATAATATCATGATCATTGTCTACCACAATACCAAACGAATTATTAACCTCACCACCTGTTAATGCATTTTTAAAACTGTTACGAAATGTTGGGTTTAATCCAATCATTAACTGATTATTAATTTTTGTAGGTATAATTAAATGTAATGATCTCATTGATTTAATGGCGTCTTGAAATTCTAATTTAGCATTCGATTTAATCCATTTATCTAAATCTCTTAATGCAACATTATTATCATTAAATACAAGGGACATGATGAAAAATTTTGCTAATGATGGTAACAATCTATATATAGCTAAACATGTTGCTGGGGATTCATAAAGTCTAGCTTGAACTTGTTGTGGAATTTCTTCTAAATACTGATTAACAGAATGTTTTAATATACCTGTACTCATTTTTATTTATGGATGTAAAATGACTTATTTGATCTAAATAGCTGTTTAAATTTAAACTTCTTATGATTTTTCAATTTTTTTTTCTTTTGGATTTTATTGCAAAAATTTAATAAATGAAGATTTTATTATTGATTGTAAATAGCATTTAACGTTTAATATTTGAAATTAAGAAATGTAACATGGGTAAAAAGAGTTAGGTATCCGGGAAAACTAACTTATAATCAATCTTTAAACGTTTTGCCAATTCTTCAAGATCCATTGTCTTATTCATGGAATCATTTAGTTTTGAATCCAATTTAGCCATTTCTTTCATTTTATAAATTTCCATTTCATTCAATTTTTCATTAATTAATTCTTTATATTCTTCTTGTTCCTTGGACGATAACTGTTGAAATTCCAATGACTCTAGCATATTGTCCCTTTCTTGTTCTATACCATCATCCACAGCGTATTCTAATTGTCTTTTCTCCTTTTCAATTTCCTTTTTAATCATTTCTGCATACCCACCAAGTTTATCTATTTTTAAAAGTGTCATATTTAATATATAAGACATTGCCATTTGTGAAATTTTTTGCCATTTTTCCATAAGATTATCAATTTTCAATTCATTTGGATAATCTTTTAATATTTTAATTGATGTCTTTAAACTTGTTTGTTCTTTCTTTAATTGTTGTGTTTTTTGTTGTAATTGGTAGAATATTTTTCTTTGTATTTGAAATTCATTTTGTTGTAATTGAGGGGTTTTTTGTATTTTGTTACTAGTGACAATTTTAGCAACGTTATTGGTATTAATTTTAGTAGTAGATTTATTTTTTAGTACAGTATTTATTTGCGTGCAAATACCTTTTTCCACCAAAGTCTCGTTACCAATTTCATTTTCCCCGTTTAATTCAATCGAGTAAACTTTGTTTGTGGCAGTTTTATTTTTTTCATTCCCCAATTCTTGCATTTTAATATTTTGAATTGGCGGCTAATTAATCAATTTAATTTTAATTTTACTTTTTTTTGATTTTCAATTTTGTTACAAAATTATTTTTTGGTTCTTTAAATTAAAAATAAAAGTGAAATAAATACATTAAAACAATAACAACAACAAATAGAACCATGGAGAGTTTCCATTGCCAAAATTGTCATCTACCCTTGGAATTAGAGTCTTCACTTTTAGGTTTGAGTGAACCACAACAAAATTTAATAATCAGTAGTGTAGGTAATATTGTGGAAGATAAGACCGATTTGAAATTTAAGGATAAGAATTTAGACAATTTAAAGCAAACAATTGATATTCAAACATTAAACAATTCTTTAGGAAATGGTATTGAGATCATTGATACAAAAGATCAGATATCGGTTATGATAAAGAATAAACATGTATTGAAAAATGATACTGATAAAAAACTATACGACGATGATGACGATGATGATGATAATGATGATGATACTAATAACAATGTTAATAATGATCTCAATAATAACACGAAAAAAAATGTCATTAATAATTCATTATCTTCCCAAATTCATACTTTAACAAATATATTTAATATATTATCTACAAAGACAAATTTTGATTATCCCATGTGTGAAGATTGTTGTCAATTATTAATTAAAACTTTAAAGAATGATTTAAATGATATTACTAATGAAAAGAAGACATATTCGGATTTTTTAAACAAATTAGAGAAAGAGCAACAAATTTATAAAGCAAATAATGATAATAATACTGATAACAGTATTGATAATACTAAAAACTCTATAAGTTTACAAGATGAAATTAAATTAAAGAAAGACAATTTACTAAAGGAATTATTAATATTAGAGAATGAAGATTCTGAATTAGATCAAAAAATACTAGATTTAGAAAAGGAATTAAATGACAAACAAATAGAGGAAGATGAATTATTAAGAATTAAAAATTTAAATGATTTAGAAAATTTTAAATTCAATAAAAATTTACAGGAATTAAAGAATCAATATGAATTATCACTAAATAATTTTGATATCTTAAGAAAGACAAATATTTATAATGAAACATTTAATATTTCACATAATGGACCATTTGGTACTATTAATGGATTAAGATTAGGTGGATTTAATGAAATTAAAGTATCATGGAGAGAAATAAATGCGGCTCTCGGTCAAATAATAATGTTATTAAACATTTTATGTGAAAAATTAAAATATAAATTAATTGGTTATAAATTACAACCAATGGGATCATATTCAAGGGTATTTAAATGGGATAATGTAACAAATGACTGGTTATCATTAGAGGCATATAATGATGAAAATTTTAAATTTACTAAATTGTTCCATAGAGAGACAAATTTTGATAAATCATTGGAATGTTTATTGGAGATAATTCAACAATTATCTAAACACGTACTTGTGAGTAACTTAGAAATTGGTAATAGTAATAATAATATTAATAATAATAGTAATAATAATAAAGATAATATGGTAACTAATACATTGCCGACACCGCCACCAGTGTCCTCTTTAACAAATGCACAAAACTTTAGGGAGAGTATCAATCAATATAACGATAATGTTACTAATAATGTTAATAATACAGGTTTTTATTTAGATAATGCCGAATCTAATATTGTGAATAATTTAGATGAAAATGCTACACAATCAAATAAATTAAAACATAGAAATTCACAAATTGAATTTCATGAATTGCCATATGTTATGTTTGATGGTAAGATAAATGCCATTTCAGTGAAATTGTATGGTAATGAACCAAATTTGGAATGGAGTACAGCAATGAAGTTTATGTTAACTAATGTGAAATGGTTATTAGCATTTTCATCGCATAAGCTATCCACAATGAAGTAATGACAATATAATGATATGATTGTAATATATAATTGTATAATTGTATAATTGATTTAATAGATGATACATTCCAAGATTCATGTCACTATTGATACTTGAAATCTACTATTTTTCACCATTCGACTCGAAGGATTCGAGACATCAAATGCATTTTCCTTAAAAATAGAAAAGAAAAATAAAATGTAAAAAATGTTAAAATACCCTTCCTGATCTTATAAAATAGCTTGCTGGAACAGATAATAGTGTAATAAACAGTGTATAAGTCGTTGCACGATTACAAAAATATACTAATAAAATAATTAAAGAAATTAACTTAGACTATAAATGAGTAAACAAATAAATTTATTAAGAAACACAAAGTTGAGTCAATTAAATAATGCAAGATCTACAGCAATAAAAGATGGTAATAATGTTAAATTTACATTTAGGGGTAAACATTATCCCAATTATCAAATAATTGCAAATAAGACACATAATTTATCAATTGGTGAATGGGGGTTAAAAAATGATATACCAGTAAAGAATCAACCAAAGAAAAATACAAATAATAATCAAATTGGTAATTTATATAGAAATAATTCAAGATTTATGGTGGTAGATAGATTAGATTCCCAGGAAAGAATGACATATTTTGAGAAAAATAGTGGTATTTATTGGAATAGAATAAGATTTAATGAAATGGGGATAGTACCATCATTTAATAAAAACCCAAATAATAATGATATAAATTTATTAAGAAATTCTATTAATAAAATTAATAATAAGATAAATGAAAAGATTAATAATAGTAATAACCATATTGATAATAGTAATAATAATTTTGCAACTAATATTTTAGAATCGAAAAATGAAAATCCTTGGATAAATTATAATGAAGATGATGAAATTAGTAATGCTCCATCAAAATTGATTAATTTAGATGAATCGATAATTGAAATACCATCCAATATATCGAAAAATCAACTTAACAAAAAATTATTTATGGAGAAGGATAAATTAGTGGCACTTAGATTAGAATTTAAGAAATGGATTATGGATAAAAATCCAGAATTATTAAAGAAGCATAAATTTAATTCCATAAAATTTAAAGATTTAGCCATTGAATTTTTAAATCATAAGAGACAATTAATAAATGATGGTATTAATGATAATAAAAAACTTAATAATGATAATAACATTGATTCAAATTCAATAGTGGGGACAGGTGGGTTAACATATAAAACTAAAGGTAGATTAATACGTACACCAATGGGTTACATTGAACAAAATATAATACCAGGTAGAATATTAAGTACAATAAATCAAATTAACTATGGTAATAATTCAAGTAGATTTAATTATTTTGGTAATAATAATTTGAAAAATTCCATTATTGGTGGATTTTATGCCAAGAGTGATATTAGTAAAGTTAATAAGATGGATATTAAAATTGATAATTTTATTAGAGAAAATATTGTTCCCTTCCATGTTAATAATATGACAATGGATAAGACAGGTATGATTAATATTATTGGTAATGTTGTTAACTTGAATTTAAATAACTCTAATGAAATGAACAACGATAAAGAACATAATAACGATAATTATATTAGTGGAATGGGTAAATCTAAATCATATGACGATTCAAAAGATTTTTCAAGACAAGACGCTATAAATGATTTATTATTTACTTTAGAGAAATCTGGTAAAAACTAGTCATTTGATTTGTTTATATTTTTCAAATAATATTGATTAAAAAAGGTATATAGTAATTTCATGTAAATAAAAAGAATATCATGTGTTATAATGAAAGGAAAATTGATATGATGAAATTAAATAATAAATAAAATAATAAATAAATGTATAAGTGTATTTATGGTCTTGTATTTATGTACATGGAAAAAGGGAATATAATAACTGTAAAATAATAAAATTAAGAAAAAGTAAAAGGAAGAAAGAATAAAACTATTGCAAAAAAGAACAATTAAAACGTTAAATCATTCTATAAATTTTATTATCATTTTCAAAATCACTTAAATCATTTAAATTTTCCCACCAATTAAATAAATAATTTTCACAAATAATTTTAAACCAAGGAGTAAAATTAAAATCATTATTTTTATCCTTAAACATTTTTTGTAATTCATTTTGATTAACCCATTTATAATCACAAATTTCATTTAAATTTATATTTAATTTTAAATTTTTATCATTATTTAATTTGTAAAAAATGATATAATCAATTTCATGTTCACCAAATAAATTTTTAATATCGAAACAAGGTGACATATAATGAATTCTATTTAATAAATGGAAAGTACCATTATTTATTAAATCAGATGGAATAATACCTAATTCATGATTTAATTTTCTAATACAAGCATTTTTAATACTATTAAAATTACTTGCAATATCAATAGTTCCATGATTATTATTATCGTTATTAATATTTGATATAATTTTGTTATTACCAACTTCATTTTCAATTGTTGCCAAAGGGTGTGAACAACAAGTATTTGTCCATAATAAAGGGAAAGTAATCTTTTCGCTAGCTCTCTTTTGTAATAATAATTCACCTTTAGAATTAAATATAAAGCAAGAGAATGCTCTATGTAATAAACCTTTATTTAAATTAGTTAAAAGATGACATGATTTTTTAGTTGTTTTACCAATTGGTATATCATTAAAATCGACAATAATACAATTTTCATTCATCATTTCAATTTGTTTTGTATCATGACCAGATAATGGATTGTTAATAGTAATATCATCATCACCATCATCATCACCAGTGTCAATAATATCAATATCATCATTCTGTTTAGAGATATTATTAAGGTTTAATGTTTCATTTGAATTTGAGTTTGAAATTACATTTATTGGTGTGACTATGTCTTTAAAAGTATCTAAAATATCTTCACCGGTTTGGTTTGCCACTAATTTATAGTAATCAGTTGTAGTCATTTCTTTAAGTGAAAGTAGTAATATGAATAGTAATGTGTTATTTGATTATATTGTAAGTGTATTTGTAGTATTAGTATTTCTCAAACTCACAAAAATGGAATTTAAAAAAATGAAAAAAACGAAAAAAATCAAATTTCCCAAAAAAAAGAAATTTCGATAAATTTTGTCACAAACTGAAACAATTCAAATTTTGAAGAGAGAAAAGATTGTTAATTATAAGAAAAATGTGCACCTTTAAATATCTTGGAGTGTCTTCAGTTATAACACCGTCAGTTGTGTATCGTTTGGAGAAATAATAGAAGGAGCCCTTATTGGTAAACGTTAACTCCCTTAAATTACACTATACGATCAATTTTTCTTCCAATTTGTAAAAGCATTTTTTTTCGGCGAAAACAGCCACCAAAACTGGGAATTGCAGATAAGAAATTTCTTCCATACGGGTTTCCAAGACTTCGAAACCATCGATCCTCCCCTAAAATTGTCTTCTGTCACAAATTCCAGTCCACATTACTCCATCAGGACAAGTGGGGTCCCTGCGTGCAATGTAAAACACCTCTTTGCCCTAAAACGGAAATTCTGCGAAAAAAGCAAGAAAAGGTGCATCGCCCCTAAAAAGCGCTCTTTTGGGAAAACGTAAACACTTTTCCCTTTTGGGAAGTTAATTGATTTTTGTTGTCTGTTTATTTTTTTTTGACAATTTAAAATTTAAAAAAACTGGAATTTTCCAATGTTGTTGTTTTGTTTTTACTTTAATTATAATTACCTTGTGTTTGTTCGCTTATATCATAGTGTGGATTTCTGTTTCAATTTGAAATCATAATATAGTATATATTTAAACCCTTTTGTTAGTTACCAATTTAATCCTTTTGTTTACACACTAAGCTATTAATTTTTTTTTATTATTATTCAATATAAATCGATTATCCCTTCTGATTGTTTTCTTTGTCGTCAACAATAAAATAAATAAATAAATAAATAAATAACTATAAATAACTATAAATAAACAATAAAATTAATTTGAAAGAAAAGAAAAAGCAATAAAAATGTCACAACAATATATGGATCCCCTAGAAGATTTTTATATTCAATTTGAAAAATTCGTTCAAAATAATCCAAACGTAATTTCTGCCGCTAGAGCTTCATCTACTATACCAGAATCTGCAAAGGCAATTATCATTTTATCACCATTATCATTGAAACATGTCTTCTCAAGAGATTGGGTCTCTAAATCTTATAAGAAAACAATTGTAGAGAGACCAGAAAGATTATTAGCCACTTCAATGGGTATCTCTGCAGCAATTACAATGTATCCAGCTTTATTTAAATTAAAATCAAGTAATTTAAAACAAGTTTCACTATTGGAAAATTATATTAAAAGAGTACATGGTTCAAATTGGCCCATAGATTTAATTAAATTATGTAATGAATCAAATTGGAAATTACAAAATGGTCAATTAGAAATTCCAGATAATTGGAACGCAGGTGATATTTATTTAACTAAGGAAACATTAAATGCAATTCAAGGTACCATCGGTGCTATTGAATTAGGGGTAGATACTATTTTTAAACCAGATAATTTACCAGATAATAATAGTAATAATATAAAACAAGAAAATATTGATGAAAATATAAGTAACAGAGTATTTGTTGCCATTAGACCACCTGGTCATCATTGTCATTCTGCAACACCTTCTGGATTTTGTTTAGTAAATAATGCTAATATCGCCATAGAATACGCATTTGAAAATTATGGTGTTACTCATGCAGTTGTATTAGATTTTGATCTACATCATGGTGATGGTACACAAGATATTTGTTGGAAACGTGCAGGTTTTAAGCCGGATGATGATAATGATAATAATGAAAATAACAATAACAATAATAATAATAATAACAACAATAAAAATATAAGTAAAAAGAATAATTTACAAACAGAAAATGGTATTGATTCAAATAATGAAATTGGTTTAGAAAATAATACAAATGAGTATAATGAATTTGGTAAAAAATTTGCTGAATTCCCCAAAGTTGGTTATTTCTCTGTACATGATATTAACAGTTTCCCAACTGAATCTGGTTACGCAACAAAGGAAAATATTAAAAATGCTTCCACTTGTATTATGAATTCACATGATTTAAATATTTGGAACGTTCATTTACAATCGTGGTCAAATTTAGATGAATTTAATAAATTGTATAGATCTAAATACAGAACACTTTTCGCTAAGGCTGATGAATTTTTCAAAATTGGTAAATTAGAGATGCAATCAAGAGGTGAACCATTTAAGGGACTGGTAGTTATTAGTGCTGGATTTGATGCTTCTGAATATGAACAAACATCAATGCAAAGACATAACGTTAACGTCCCAACTGAATTTTATACAATGTTCACTAAGGATGCATTAAAATTAGCACAATTACATTGTCAAGGTAAAGTTATTTCATTATTAGAAGGTGGTTATTCAGACAAGGCAATTGCATCTGGTGTTTTTGCACATTTAATTGGTCTTCAAAATCAAGATTGGATTAAAGAATGGGGTTCAGAACAAGTCGTTAAAGAAATTGTAAGAGGTTGTAAACCAAATTGGAAACCTTATAAATCAAAAAAATCAAAAGATGTTATTAGAATTTGGGCTGAGGAAGTTATTAATTTAGGTAGATCAATGATCCCTGAATTTAAGGAAACGATTTTTCATAAGAATGGCGTCACCACTGATTCTAATGGTAAAATTTACACTAAGGGTACCATTGCTCAAAGAATTACTAGATCACACAACATTAATGTCAAGACATCAAATAATGAAAATGTGAAACCAAGGAAGGATATTCCATTTGTTGAACAAGAATTGTCGTCTGATGATGAAGATGATGACGAATATGTTTATGATGAGGCATTAAATAAAACATTTAACAGAACAGTTGAGGATATTACAATTGATGATATCTCTAGGCATTTAGAAACTTTAGAAATTATTGAAACAAATACTAATCATAATAACCATAATAACCATAATAATTATGACAATTATAACAAAAATTATAATACGTCGAGATATAATGTAGATAACAATAGACAATCTCGTTATAGAAATTCTTCTCAACAACAGATGCAACAACCTTCTAGGTATAAACAAATCAGCCATGATAACAATGTAGACGAAAATGATATGGATATATCAATGATATCTACTGCAAGGCATTATACTAGAAGTGGTAGAAGATGGTAATAAGTTGTAAATTTATTTTTTTTGCTTTTAATATTAATTATTTTTGATTTTTTTTATGAAAGTTCAAATCATTTGCATAAAATTATGAAAATTCGTATATATCCTTTTAATTATATGTCTATATGTTGTAAAAATTATAATTATGATGAAAATTAGTCAATATTAATTGAGTTGGGGAATTTGAACGTCAACATCTTCTCTCTTTTCATCTGGTACTGGTTGTTCTCCCTTAAAGATACAATTAAAATCAATTATAAACGGTTGTAATATAACAATCGGAATATTTAATGTAGGTGAAAATACAATACAAAGATTTCTCAAATTCATCTTATTAATCTTGCTATTGTCATTAATTCTATTTAATAATTCAAATAAACCATACATTAAAGCAAAATTGTTTTTAGGAATCTCATTATTGTTAACCAGTTTTTGAAACTCTAATGCAATTATTCTTGGTTGTGAATGATATTGATCCACAATTCTCTTAAAGCTCAAATATTGCTCATCACCAAAAATCATATGTGGTAATTGTCTTAAATAAAGTTTTAATAACCCACAAACGGCATTAACACCTAAGTATGTATTATTCTCATCTGATTCGTAATCACATAAATCTAGATCATATTTCGTATCAAAAATATTTTGAATATTCTTAATTGCTGATGTAGACCCACTCAATCTAAAGATACCTTCCTCTTGTAACCCATGGTTCTTATATAGATATTCCAAGCATCTGTAAACTACACTTGGGAGTTCATATCTACCTTGGTACGTATGAGAACTTAATTTAATACAAATATCTAATGGTGTACCAAATACCAATCTATTAGGAGTGGTCAATGTTTCAGATGAAACTCCATTTTGTGAATTTAAGAATGTCCCTGTATTGGAATTAGGTTCAATTACGGTAACTGGCTCGAAATTTAAGGTCCTGTTATCATTACTATTGGTAGCACTTTGGAATATCGGTGTATTGGTGTTACTTCCTATTTTCTTAAATGGAAATAAACTTCTCATTTTAAGTCGCTTCGCTTCTTTGTCATCTAAACTAGTATTAGTAGTAGAATTATCGAGATGTTTATCACCTGCTGACAATTCATTATGTGTGGAGTTGGAATTGGTAATGGTACTAATTGTTGAATGACTTGCTGACATGTTAGATCTTACTTCAGTGTTATGTTCCAAGGGATTGGAGAAGTGACTCAATGCACTATTTGGAGATCCCCTGCTATTAGATCTTGTTAAATCGTTTGTAACAATATTAGACAATGTACTATGATGGTTGGAATTTTGTAATGAACTTTGTGATATTTCGCTTATTGCTTTAATCCAGTCCTCCCTTTGTTTGATAGTTTCAGTGCATATATAATATTTAGCGTTTGATGATAACCCCGTCTTTCTGTGTTCAGTTATCAGAAACCCATTTCTGGTTCCATATTTATCCTCTGGAATGTTAGGAATTAATTCAATAATTGATTGTTTCAATTTAATAGTTTCGGTAATATTACCTTTCTCACTCAATTGTAAAATATCGTTATTCATAATAGCATGCCTCACTTTCCAAGGTGAACTATTACTTAAAGTTTTCTTCGGCCTTCTTAATAATATATTGCCTTGAATTTCGATATCATCCAATAACATTGGATCCATCACAGTATCAGTACTTAAAAATTGAGCAATTTTTAAACCAACATTTGGTGGATATTCTGGAACACTAAAAATACTTTGGAAATAATTATTCATAGTTTCTCTTCTACGATCGACTTTAGCTGGAACCAAAGTTTCAAATAAATTTCTGTCCGGTAAAGTTGGTAATGACAATGATGAAACGTGAGATTTTAAATAAACGTCCAATTCTCTGACTTTTTGTAAAGTTTTAGAAAATTTAAACATTTCCTTATTAGATTTTCTATCAATAACACTTATTAAAATTAAATTCTCATCGTCACCAAGTTCCGCGTTTTGATATAAAGTACTCAATAAATCCAATTTGATCGTACCAAAATCTTCAGCTTGTACGAATAATGGAATATCTGACACTATAACAGACGGATTTGAATTAATCGTATTGGTAGTAGTAATTCTTGTATCTAAATTATTATCATTATAAGTTTTATTTTGTTTATGCAAATGAGTATTGATATTATTCATTTCAGTTTTATTAGAGCGATTTGATCTGTTACTGTACGATGATATTTGATCAATATTATTCAAAAGATTACCCTTATTGTTATTATCAAAATTATTAGATCTTGATGATATTAGATCAAGAGTATCTGGGGATTTAATATTAGCATCACTTATTGGTGATCTTAATATAATATCGCTCTTTGGAGATTTCATAAGTGATCTAGGTTCTGAGTCGTTTGTACTTGGAGATCTCATCGGTGATCTTAATGGTGATTTTAAATGTATTTCATCCCGAGATATTGAAGGTATTCTATTTTGTAATGATGAAGAAGATTTTGGAATAGTATTATGAGTATGATTGCTGTTATAATTACT
>JAJLYE010000232.1:0-10529 GCA_030571715.1 Grigorovia jiainica (nom. inval.) | reverse complement strand
TGAATGGTAATAATACTTTGTAATTAAATAAATTGCAATATAAGCTCATTTAAATTATTCTTCAATTGAAATAACTTTTATTTTAACCAAATAATTTACTACAACTATATATCTCATCGGTGATCTTAATGGTGATTTTAAATGTATTTCATCCCGAGATATTGAAGGTATTCTATTTTGTAATGATGAAGAAGATTTTGGAATAGTATTATGAGTATGATTGCTGTTATAATTACTTAAAATATTATTACCATTCATCTTTTCATCATTAAAAAGAACAGGTGAACCTAATGCATCTAAACTTTGTGAATCTTTTTGAAAAACTGGTAATAAATGGTCATTAACAAGATTTGGAGATCTTAAATTTGAATCACTATTATGGCTATGAAAACTTAAATTTGATTTTATAGAATGAGTCATATTCAATTCATTTAATTCCTGATCATCAAACGAATCTTCAATCAATCTTGTGAATTTATTAATATTTTCTACTGATATTGGAGAATGATCAGACCCATGATTATTGGAGTTATTTGAAGAATTTCTAAATCTAATTGGGCTCTTCATCATTATATCTGAATTATTTTTATTAATTTCGTTATTATCATTATCATCGTCCATATCATTAATAAATTGTAAAGGTGAATTAGCTATATCAAATATTTGATCCTCAAATTTTCCCTTTACCGGTGATCTAATATGATTATTGATTATAGATGTCACTCTATTTGAATTTTGTGGAGAAGTTGGCCTTTCCAATGATGATGATCGTAAAGATTTATGAGGTGATTTGATTACTATTCTTGAAGTTGTGTAAGAAACTGATGTTGCAGGACTTGAGACATCATTTTGATTATTGATATCAGGTGTATCTCTTAATAAAGTTCTGTAATTATTGGTATTATTATGTGAATTATGTGTAATATCCATAATTGGATCATCCATCAATTTATTAAAACTTGCGTTTTTATTCTCAATTTTATCATTAACTAATTCATCGAAAATATCTCTTGAGCTACTTAATGTATTAGGAGTACCATTAACAGAATTAGTATCCATATTATTAACAGTTATTTTGGGTGTTCCCTTTATATGGTTAATATTGTTGTCAGTATTTTCATTTTCACCATTATTATAAGTAATATTATCATTATGATTTTTATTGTCATCTTGAATATCGATGCTTAATTCTCTAATGTTGTTATTATTAGCAGTGATGCCATTATTTCTCCTTTCAGTAGATCTTGGAGGTAGAACAATATTTTTTTGTTGCTTTTGCTGTTGTTCATTCAATAAATCAATATTTTTCAGTATTAAAGTTAATTTATTTGGATCAATATGATCACTTAGGATTTCTATTTTTTTGTTCAATTTTTCAATTTCACTGGAATATTCATTTAATTGTAGTCTTAATTTAACATTATCCTTATATAAATCATCATATGTTAGTTTATCGTTATCATTATTATTATCATTATTGTTATCATTATTGCTATCATTACTGTTATCATTACTATTATCATTGCTGTTATCATCCTTTTTATTATTATTATTGTTACCTATATTTACAATTTCATTATCGTTGAAATTTAAACTATTATCTATACTATTATTATTTGATATTATTCTTTTTTCAATTTTTTCAATAGACCTATCTCTTTCAGAAATATGATTATCAAACTGTTTCAACAAATCTAGTGCATTCGAGGATGATACCATTTTTAATTAGTTTTTGTTATTGTTCCCTTTCACTAATTCTTGTTTCTTCTTTTTTGCGTTTACTTTATAGAGCAATAAATTGTTTTCAGTAACAGAAACTTTAAAATTCTGATTCAATTTAATCTAATATAATATAATATAATTTCAAAATAAAGAACGTACTTTTAATTTTATTTGATGTTCTTATTATAATATTACAAATTTTTTTTTTCAATTTTCCCAAACGATTTAAAATTCAACAAAAACGTCGAATTAACAATTAACAAAACTTTGTGACAGTGTTATTTAAAAAGTGTTTGTCTTATTACTATTACAATTTACAGAATGTGTTTCACCTGGAATCCACGTTAGACGATCTAAATATCTTATATAGTTGAACAGTAATTGATATTTATCACCATTCCTAATTTATTTGGAATTTAAAAAATTAAAAAATATCGCGAGAGGGTAAATTTAATTTTCTAACGCGTCACAATTGTTATAGTTTAGTTTGATAGTTATGGTTCCAGCAATGGTGTTTGTATATTTACAGTACATGTAGTTACATATTTTATATTGAAATAAAAATATCTTTGATTTTAGAGGAAGAATGGTTTTACTATATTTTTACTTAGACATTTCTTCTATTAAAATATTAACTGTCATATTTAAATATTGTATCGGAGTAACTATCTTATTGATATGTGCTAATGTATCATTAATAGTAAACTGAAAGTTGTTATCCTCATATGAAACCCTTTGTAAGATATTTACTAATCTATTTTTATCCAAATTGATGTTTCTAATCTCAATACCAATTTGTGAATGATTTTTAGAATCTAAGATAATAACTATTGGTATCCCCAAAGCATGTGAAATTTGTATTTGTGAACCAATATTTAAACTTATTTGGTGATTAGATTTATTATTATCAAAAATTTCATGTTTGAATATAGTATTGTCATTTAATGTACGTTTAATTTTATTAATTTGAATGTCATTATTTTGTTTCTCTACTAAATTTTTTGAAAAAGATGTTGAATAACATAATGATATCAAATATGGTGCCATTTGAATAGGCCAATTGAGACCCATGGAATCACGTCTTGAATCAGCCATGGCACCAATAATTCTTGAAATTCCAATACCATAACACCCCATTTGTACTAAATTATCTTTCTTATTTTGTTCGTTGATAAATGTTAATTTAAATGGTTTTGAATATTTATCGCCTAGTATGAATGTGTGACCAATTTCAATACTATTTTGTGGTTTCAATTTACCTTGACGACAATGTGGACAAATATCATTCTCTGTAGCATTCACAATTGAAAAATTATTGGCTACTTTAGTTTCATTATGATTAATATGATTATTATTTATTAAAGAAGTTGGTAAAATAGGTAATTGAACATTTGGATTAATTCTAATATCGATGATTTTTATAATGTTTTTTAAAGATAAATTTGTGTCATTTATTAAATTATTAATTTGCTCATTTGTCATTTCAAAAGTAGTCATATCAATATTATAATTTTTAAAATATTTATTAATTAAATAACTGTTTAATTTTTTACCTTTGGGGTAATAAAGAATAAATAATTGACTTTTATCATTAGATAATAAATATTTAAAATTAATTAATCCATCATAGGAATTAATTTCATTTGGTGGTGGTATCGATTCTGTTAATTCTAAAGTGGTAAAACAAAGATTATTATTATTATTATTATGTGATTGACATTTTTCATTTGTGCAATTGAATAAGACATCTTCGCCTAAGGAATTTATTAAATGAAATTCTTGACTAATTTTCCCACCCATATTACCATTATTAGCCCAAACTTTAACGAATGGTATATTTAATTCATTAAAGATTGTAGCAAATATTTCATTAACCTTTTGAAAGATGTTTAAAGTTACTATTTCATTTGTGGCAAATGAATAACCATCAAACATTAAAAATTCTTTACTTCTTAATAACCCATTTTTAGGTCTTAATTCATCTCTAAATTTATTATTTATTTGATAAGTTAAGAATGGTAAATCTTTATAACTTGTAATGTAATTTTTCATTAAAAATGTAATATCCTCTTCACAAGTTGGTACCAAACATTTTTCTTGATTATTATTATCAGTTATTTTAAACACTTCACTTTTATTTTTAACATTATTATCAATTGGCCATCTACCGGTTAATTCCCATAATTTTCTTGTTGAAATTAAATTTAATTGTAAATTAATAGCGTTTACATCATCATTTTGAAACCTTTTATTGATAATATTAATGATTTTATCATTAATTCTTAAATAAAATGGTAAATATTGAAAGAAACCACTTTGATTTTTCCTAATATAATTTAAATTTTCTAATAATTCAGTCGTATTGCATTTATTTAATTTGGTAGTATCCCATTTTTTCAATTGGAATGGATTAAGCAATCTTATTTTTCCAGACATACATTAATATATGATTGTAATGGTTGTAATTACCAATGTAAATGTATAGTAATTACCTAAGTAAAATGGTTCATTATAAACAAATTTCGAAGGAGTTGCAAACCCTAATTTTCTCTAAAAACAAAACAAACACAAGTTAGGGTTGGTGTTTTTCCACACCCCAACCCTAACACTCACAAACCGTTAGGGTTTCCCCAAAAACCACAAAACCCGTCAAAAACGTTACCCGCCGCAGCTTTGAGAATTTTTTTTCAATAAAATAATTTGCAATTAAATGATTTTTCTCTTTTAGTAATACATATCATATAACAAATAACATTACAATAAACAGTTTACAGTATACATTTTCATCAATAGAATATTGTATTATTTTATATAGTGGTGTGTGAAGTGGAAATTAGTTGTATTT
This sequence comes from Grigorovia jiainica (nom. inval.), assembly GCA_030571715.1. Classification (NCBI taxonomy): domain Eukaryota; kingdom Fungi; phylum Ascomycota; class Saccharomycetes; order Saccharomycetales; family Saccharomycetaceae; genus Grigorovia; species Grigorovia jiainica (nom. inval.). The sequence continues at coordinate 5,962 of JAJLYE010000232.1, read as the reverse complement.
GTGTTTTTTTTATTGAATTGGCACGGTAATTGGTTCCTCTCTCTCTATTTATATCCAACTGTGTTGTATAAAATAATAATAATAATAGTAGTAGTAATAGTAGTGATAAAGTAGAATAAAATGTCCAATATTGAAGCTAGTAAGATATATGAATTAATTGTAGAGAATGTCATTAATGAAGTTAGAGAAGATTTTGAAAATGCTGGTATTGATGAACAAACTTTACAAGATTTGAAAAAAAATTGGCAAATTAAATTAACTGATACAAAAGTAACTACATTTTCTTGGGATGATTTAAATAATAATAATAATACTAATGCTAATAATAATACTAATAATAATAGTAATAATAATAATAACAATAATATACTAAATAATACAAATAATACAAATGACCCTAATAATATAGATGGATTTACTGTGAAACAAGAAGATTTAGGTCAGGGTTTAGTATTACCTGGATTTAATGATTCTAATAATAATACAATAAATGATACCAATAATAATAGTAATAGTAGTAGTGGTAATGGTACAGATGCCACTGTTAATACTGAAATAAATAATTTAACAATAGACTCTAATAATGTTAATAACAATAATATAACGCCTAATGAAATTAATAATAATATCAATGATAATACAAATAACGATATAATACCAAATATTAAAGAAGAGGAGGATAATGATGATAATAATGGTAAAAATAATAATAATACTGAAACTGATGTTGATGGAAATAATGGTAGTTTTGAAATAACTTTAAATGATACAAACGGTAAAATGGAACAACAATTACGTCAACAAGAAAAACAAGCTAAGAGAAGTGCCTTATTAGATACTGATGAAGTTGGTTCTGAATTAGATGATTCTGATGATGATTATTTAATTTCTGAAGGTGAAGATGATGGTCCAGATGAAAATTTAATGTTATGTTTGTATGATAAAGTAACAAGAACTAAAGCACGTTGGAAATGTTCTTTAAAAGATGGTATTGTTACTTTAAATCGTAAAGATTTTACATTTAAAAAGGCACAAGTAGAAGCTGAATGGGTTTAAATTGTATGTAACATTATTAAACATATAAATATTAAATAATATATGTGTATATGAATAAATAAAAAAATAAATAAATAAATAAATAACATAATAAATTAAACTAAATTTTCTAAGGTAAGGTACTATATTAATTGGAATAAGAAAACATATATAATAACAGTATTCTTTTAAATTATATAAAATTTACATATTCGATATTTACAATTTTTTCGAATAAACAACTGATTAATTGATTTGGTTTCACTGAATAATCATAAAGAGCTAATATTAATACCAGTATTGATTGGTGTTTTCTAAATAGTAATAGTGTAAGCCAAAAAAAGTATCATATATTTATTTATCTTGATTTAAAAATGAGCAATAGATTAAAATTAAAAGATAACTGGGTATTTACCTTCACCACCATCTACAAAAATATTTTTAACATTTTCTAAAGTGACTAAAGTTTGTAATGTCATCATATCTTGAACAGCACTCCCCATATGTGGGATAACAGTAACATCCCATCTTTCTAATAATTTTTTATTAATTGTACCAGAACCTTCATTTTTAAAGACATCTAACCCAGCACTACCAACTTTACCACTATCTAATGCTTCAATTAATGCATCTTCATCAATAGCATTACCACGACCAACATTAACAATACGAACACCATCTTTACACCAAGAAAGGGTTTTAGCATTAATAGTATCATCAGTAGCATCACCACCAGGTAATGCCATAACGATACAATCCATATCATTCCAAGCTTCAGATTTATTAATATCATTTACAAAAGTAGCATTATAACCTAATTGTTCATAAGTTAATTCACCAGATCTTTTATAATAATAAATATCCATATCAAATCCATAATGTAATCTTTTACCAATATTTTGACCAATGGCACCAAAACCTAATATTAAACATTTTTTACCAATAGTGGACATAATCATTTTACCACCAACTTTAAAATTTTGAACAACATCCACAATACCATTATCTGGATTATGTACTAATTTTTTAGGAAATTTGAATGGATTTAATTTAGTAATACCATTTGAATCAGTTACTGATGTGGATAATTTTTCAATATCATTAATATCAGAACCTAAATAATCTCTACAATTCGCAATATTACCATATTCAGCGAATTTTAATTCATATTCCCAAAATGATGCCATTCTAAAACAATTTAATAATAAATAAATTGCCATTTCTGCCACAGAATTAGCGGCATTAGGACCAACATTAACTGTAAAGATACCCTTTTCATTACGAATTTTTTTAATTTGATCACGACTTAAAACATAATCAGTACCAACCCATGGAATTAACATAACTTTTAATGTATCTGGATAATAATCTAAATATGGTGATGGACCACCAATTAATGAACAAAATTCTTCTGTCATCCAAATACCATTTAATTCAGATGTTTTAACCCATTCTTTGAATGCTTCTGGTGTAGTAATTGGATATCTAATAAATTCAACATTATGTTTAGTTTCTAATTCTTTCCATAATGGTAATGAATCATCTAATTCCCATTGTAATTTTTGTGGTACTACAATCTTAATAGTCATTGTTAAATTTTGATATATTATATTCTCAATTGATTAAAGATTTGTTGTATAAGTTGGAAAAAAAAAGGTTTAATTAAAGTTGTGATTAAATTTTTTTTTTTCGAGTTTATTATTTGCAATAAATTAGTTTAATTTTATCTGATAGTGGAAATCAATGGACAAAGATAAGATTAAATAAATAAATATGATTCAATGATATGTTAATTGGAATGAATACTATGTTTATAAATGGTCAATATATGATATTATATATGAAATCTTGAAATCTTGTTCGAATTAAACATAAATTTCTTATCTTATCTGTAATTGATAAATTCACCTCTTTTTTGCCGTTAAGTGCAAAATATAAATAAATAATCTTTTTTAGTTATTGATTAATGCATTGTTCATTGATTGATTGATTGTTTGATTGATGAGTGTTTTTTCTATGTAGTAGTGAACATTCCTGTGATGATTGAGTCATAATTAAATTATGATAATTTATTATTGTTATTTTACCTAAAGTATATTTTCTATTTATTTATATCATTGATTTAATTCCGGATGGAAAATTTAATTATTTCTCTTATGATCTGTAAACATTTTATAAAGGCCAATACATCCACTAAATAATGATAATGTTGCATAAGTAGCATTGGGTAAATATTTATCCAAATGAGCAATATCGGTAGTGTTTGCTAATAAATCCATAGTGAGACGATAAATATCTAATTTAGTTAATCTTATATTATGTACTAAATCATCTTTATCAACTTGTAAGAAGGTTAATTGTTCATCAAAATGTAAATCTTTATTTAATTGTTCAGCAATTTCATTTTCCTTTAGTAAATTATTTTTTTCATTTAATTTAATTGTATTTAATTTAATATTACAATCAATTAATTTTAAATTTAAATTATTTAATTTTTTTTTCTGATTATTTAATGAATTTAAAATATCTAATTGCCAAGCCCATGCTTCATGTTTAGAGACGGTCCCAAAAAATTTTGGATCATTTAAAATATTTAATTTATAAATAAAATCTAATTCATCAAAAGTACAATAATAAATATCAATTAAATCTTGTATTGTAGCATTATTATTATTATTTTTAATTAAAGTATTTAAATTTTTCCTTTCAATCCAAATTTTATTTAAAAACCCACTTAATTTAATTGGTAATGTACCAAATCTTAATGCATACCTAAAGAAACCTAACTGTTTTGATATAAATGATAAATTAAATTTTAAATTATTATGATTGTGATTACCATATAATTTAATATAAATATCGATACAACATTTTAATATTTTAGCTAATTTATCCTTACCATTTAAACTAGAGATAATCATTTTAATAATTTTCCAATTTTTATTTTCTTGAATAAAACTAATTGTTTTCTTGTGATTAATTAAATTATTCTTATTGATAACATGTGATGATGGTGTTCTAGAGACAATTTTAGTTGTTTCATCTACAATATTATTTTTAATTATTTCCCTATTATCATTAATTTCAATAAGGTTATTATTGTGTACAGCAGTCATTTTCTTTTCTTTCTTTTGAGTCTATTTAAATTTTTTATTTATTGCAATGGTTATTAATAGGAAAGTGATATTGTTAACTGTTGAATATAGAATAAAGTATGAAATTGCATACTAAATTGTTTTTATATATTCAAGAACAGTTTTTGAAGAATTGCAATTCAATTTTCCGTTTTTAATTTCCATTTTCTCTGCAATTTAAAATTCCCGAGGAATTTCAATTGCGAATAAGATTGGAAAAGTTGAGGTTGTGTTGTTTTCTGTTTCTTGAAGAATATATTTGAGTGTATTCGATGATTTAATCATTGTGATTAAATTGCATTGAGTCTTTGTAATTAAATTTTGATGTCTTATTAAAATTATTTTTCCCAAAAAATTGATTTGATTGGTTAATTTCTTCCGTTTTGGCAATTTTCTTGTGGTCAGTTTGGCGGTTATTTTACAAAAACTCAAAATTTGGTTGTAGTGATGGTTGTTTATTTCAATTTCTTGCGTTGCAGTGTGCAATTCACGTCTGGATGTATGGTTTATAGTAATTAAATCAATAACAATTTTTTCACCTTCGAAAAAAATGTTTAGTAGAAAATATTAAATTAAATTTATTGGTGTTTTGTAAACTGAAAATTTAAACCAAAACAAAAAAAGATAGATTAGCGTTTATAAGATTATACAAGATATTATTTGTTTGAATCGTTTCGGTCTTTTACAAGTAAAGATAAAAGGCAAAGTGTCTTTCTGTAAAATAATATTCTTAGTTTCTGTCGTTTTGACTAGGTTTTATAATATAATCTGATCGTTATGCTAAAATATAAAGTAAAATATATAATAATTAAATGAAAATTATGTATAAAAAATTTTCCAATTTTCAAAATTGTGTCATAAAAATAAAATTAAGATTCGGCTAGTCTGGAATAGTTTTGATAACATCTATGAGGATTTTTTATTGTCAGATATAATGTTATATCCAACACTTTCCTATTCAGAAAATAAGATAAAAAAATAACAATATTAAACTGGAGATTAAAAGATAGAATTTCGTGGAAATTCTTCGTAATAAAAAATATTTTATTATTGAAATAATATAATTCAAAACGGTAAAGTAAAACCAAAAACACAAAATAAAACAAAATAACTAGGTTTATAAAGGTTTCTTGTTATATGATGCAAAATAATAAATTATATATCGAATCTAATTGATTTTACTTGTTAAAGTCCGAGATATTCTGATTTCTGCAAGGGCGAGCTGCAATGACGGCATTCCATTTTGGGACACTCAACCATAAAAGAATCTCCATTACAAAAAACACGTTTGTTTATCGAATACAATTCTTGTTACTATTGTACAAATTGTATACATTCAAGAAAGAACAAAAAATAATGAGTAAAAAATAAACATTAAATAGAACGTACTCAATAATTTTAGCATTGTTCATTGTTAAATATGATCATAAATCAAAGAACATCTAACATTGATTCTTTTTCCTTGACATCTTGATCATGTGTTTGTTTCTTCAATTTAGCTATTTTACAACGTAGCATCATTATTTCATCTTCTTCAAAATCACTTAAACGTAATTTTTCACGACAACCAGCTTGAGGACAATGACAATCATCATATCTTTTATTATTTAAATATTTTTCAATACCAATTTTGTCAAAAACATGACCACATTTTTTTGATATCATTGGTTTTTCAAATGGTTTAACCGTAATGGGACAAATTAATTCAATATTACCACCTTCAATTTCTAAATCATCATTTTCATTATTAATATCTGGTATAACGGCTGTAGGATCATTAATAATATATGGTA
>JAJLYE010000231.1:20436-50927 GCA_030571715.1 Grigorovia jiainica (nom. inval.) | reverse complement strand
ATGATGATGAAACTGATTTTTTAACAGATTCTATAAAGGAATATTATTTACTTGATCAAACTGAATCCACTCAAAATAAAATGGAAAATGATGACACTGGAGTTAGTTTGATTTCTCCAATTGATAATAATAACAATTTATTAATGAAATCACTATCTAATGGTAATAATAATAGTAATAGTTCATTAGATATTCCTGGTTCTTGGGATAATTCAAATAGAGAATTACAAAATACACATAGTATTAATACGGATCATGAAATTAAAATTATTTTACCACCAAAATCAATTGCTTTAAAATTTGTTAGAAACACTTGGGAACATTGTTGTATTTTATTAAGATTTTATCATAGAAAATCATTTTTACAACAATTGGAAAAATTATATGATACTGATCCAAATAATTATACTAATGAACAAATGAAATTTTTACCCTTGGTTTATTCTGTAATGGCCGTAGGTGCATTATTTTCTAAATCAATTGAATCGAACTCTAGTAATTCTGCAGTTGGTACACCTTTTTCTATTTCTAGTAATAATAATGATAATAATATTAATGATAATAACGATAAAAATATAAATAATAATGATGATAAAAATAATACTAATGATAATCAAAAAAATGATAGTTTTTCACAAGATGAAGGTTATAAATATTTTATTGCCGCTAGAAAATTAATTGATATTACCAATACAAGAGATATCAATTCCATTCAAACTGTTTTAATGTTATTTATTTTCCTACAATGTTCTGCAAGATTATCGACTTGTTATTCCTATATTGGTTGTGCAATGAGAAGTGTATTAAGAGAAGGTTATCATAGAAAGGTACCAGAAAATTCTGGTCTTTCACCAATTGAAATTGAAATGAGGAAAAGATTATTTTATACTACTTATAAATTAGACATTTATGTAAATGCAATGTTGGGTTTACCACGTTCAATTTCAACAGATGATTTCGATCAAGAACTTCCAGTTGAATTATCTGATGAAAATGTCACTAATGAAGGTTATTTTCCTGAAAGACAAAATAATGTACTATCAAGTGCAGGTATTGCCAATTATCATACTAAATTATTGATGATATTAGATAAAATTATGAGACAACTTTACCCATTGAAAAAGACAAGTAATATTATTTCACATGAAACTGTCACTAATTTGGAATCAGAATTGAAAAATTGGACAGATCAATTACCCATTGAATTAAAACCTGATAATAAATTGGTACCACAGAAATATGAAAGAGCAAATAAATTATTATACTTATCATTTTTACATGTTCAAATTATTCTTTATAGACCATTTATTCATTATTTGTCTCGTAATTTTGCAACCAAGAATGTTGATCCGTTATCGAAACAACGTGCACGTAATTCTATTCTTGTCTCTAGAACAGTAGTAAGAATGGCACATGAAATGTTAAATAAAAACTTTATCTCTGGTTCATATTGGTATGCTTGCTATACAATTTTCTATTCTGTCGCAGGTTTATTGTTTTATATACATGAAGCTGATTTACCAGATAAAAATAGTGCCCGTGAATATTATGAAGTCTTAAGAGACGCAGAAACTGGTAGAAATATTTTGATCCAATTAAAGGACACATCTATGGCTGCTAATAGAACTTATAATATATTGAATAAATTATTCGAAAAATTAACTACAAAGACAATTCAATTAACTACCATGTATAATAATAGCACAAAACAACCTCTTAGTCGTATCAATACATCAGTTGCTCAAAAATATGGCAGTACTGACTCAACGGGAGAATCTGATTCTAGTGTTTCACAAACATCCAGTTATAATATTAATAAATTTGTTAATGATGTTCCATTACTATCTATTCCGGAATCAAATGATGGTGAAGAGAATTTGAATACCACTGTGAATTTGAATCAAGTTGATAACAAAGATATTTTTTTGAAGAATGAAATGTCCGAGAGTAATCAACCCTTCGACTTGGGATTAACTCCTTCTGCATTTATCAATATTGATACAAGCGCAACTGACAACACCAAAAATATGAATACAAATTTGAACCAAAATGATATAGAACCAACAATCAAAAGAGAATTTGAGATGAATGATAATGGGATATTGAACGTTTTCGATCAGTTAGATGCCCATATTTTTGGTAGATCGATGTCCCAAAATAACAATGGCCAACAGCAGGACAATTAGTCATTAATGTCTCCCTTCTAAATTTAATAATAATCAATAATGTTATTATAACTAATTTTATTTTATCACGTCAATATATAATTTATAATCACTATATAATAATTAATAATTAATTTACCGTTTTTTAACATTTTCGTCAATTGTCCGATATATATATTAACGTCTACTGTTCCCTAATGTTGATGCAAAGGAATCAACTAAATGTTTCTTAAATGAAATATTAGAAGGTGTACGAGAAAGTGTTTTGTTTAAAATCATCGATACTTTATTGTCATATACTTGTGGTGCAGACTCTAGGGTAAACGTTTGATCTGTGCGAGTAGTATCGACAGAAGCAGATCTTAAATGTGGCATATTACTTTGAATAGGTGGCCCCATAATAGAAGTGTTCTTAGTAAAGAAACTATCTAAATTATCTAGTTCCGCCCACATATGACTTAATGAGGCATCTTTTTCATCTGGGGCAAGGTATAGATCAGCTGTTTCTGTTCTATTTAAAGCGTATTCTGTATCCTGGTGAAATTCAACAATATCATCAATTGGTGCCGATGTTTGGTTAACCTCTTCGATATTTGCGGCACTTGCACACGACATAAATACACTATGAACATTGTGACGAGTAGTAGCTGCTGTCATTGCTGGCATTGGAATAGACCAACCACTTTCATCAGGTAAACCAAACAAGGTGGTAGTAGCATTATTGTTATTATTCAATTCTTTATTCCCCATACTTATTCTTAGAATATCCTTATCCATCTTGTTGCCTGAAACATCTGGAATTACGTCCAAGACTTCAAGCGCTTGTGATTCAAGATCAGATAACAATAACCTCAACAAAGGTGATATCAAATCAGCACCTACACCGACGAATTCTGGTCTACTCAAGTCCACTAAGGGGAAGATATACTTCAAAATTTCCAAAGTTTCTACTTTCAACCAATCCAATTTGTTCAGCAATAATCCTAATAAGAAGACCAACGTTTGAGCAGAGTACTTAGGAAAATAGTTCCTAGAGATAAAACTTGTAACTTGACTTAGGAAATCCTTTTTAGATCTAAATTTGTTTTTAGCTAAAGAGTCAACCAATCTTGAAAGTGATGGTTGATTATTACGACTTGCTAACGAAATTAAAGCATCCGCGGAATCTTGTATAGAATCAAATTCCTTCTCATTTAATGCATGTAAAAATTGAGGAAGATTTGCAATTAAAGCAAATAATAACCGAGAATCAGAATCCGCGATGATTCTGCTATCTTTCAATAAGTTCAGTTTATCGAGAAATTTTAATGTCATATCATATGAATTTGAAGATCTTAAACCAGTCATAACAATATGTTGTAAACCATCAAATCGACCTTCCCAATTAGAAGGAAATGTGGCAACTAAACATTGTACAGTATCTGGTGAATCTAAATCTATCTTGGAGATAAATTTTGTAGCACATGATAAGACTTCAACAAATTCTTGTTCGTGAATACTGCTCAAACAAGCAACCAAAGACCAGAATAGTTGAGGAAAACTAATTAGATCGGTTGGATCCAATTCCGCCATGATTGCATTAAGAGTCATCAAAATTTGAATTGCAAAACTTTGAATATCAGTATTTTCATCTGAAATTGTATTTGATAATCTATGTAACATGTCACGTAACATTTCCGCATCTAGGAAAGATAATAACGTCCTGAAAACTTGGAATGAACGGCATGCAATGTGTCTGACAGGACAGGTTGTAGCCCATCTTAATGAAATTTTTTGCCAATCATTCTGTAAGCTTTCTTCCATTGAAAAAATAGAGATCAAGTTCCTAATCAAAACATCCATTGTTTTTGGAGAACGGCTTCCCTTTCTGTCCTTCACCAAATTATCATACGACCAGATCATATTTTTATTTCTTAGTAATTCAACAGTTTCTTCCGACTTTTCATGGGTTGGTGCTAAAGCAAATATTAAATTACAAACAATTCTTCCTGCACTTTCTTGAATTAAAGGAACGTAGTGGTCTAATAAACAGATAGAAATGTTTAATAGCGTTGGTATTTTAGTTTTCACAAAATCGTTGATATCACTTAAAATATTGACCAAAAATACTATAGATAATTGTGCTTTAGAAAATATCACACTTTTCCCAGTATAATTCATTTTTTCCCATATATTGGCAATGTAAGAGAATTTTCCTTCTTTATCTGATAATTCCATGATTTGATGTTTAGAATCAGGAATCATTGATCTGGGTTCTAAATTATTCAAAAGAATATCGGTCAAACCCAAACCACCAGGAATGTTCGCTAAGTAAAGTACCACATCTCGAGCTATTCTGACAAACATTGGGTTTCTGTGATTGATTGATGTTCTAAAAATAAAATCTAAACAGACATGAGAATTTTGGAATGCGTTACCTTTCCCCAAAGATATCCATAATTGTTCGACTTCTTTGGGTAAACGATTGTTCAAATCGATAGTGATAGAAAATAAATTATTCAAAACCATATATGTATCTAATTCCTCTGTTGATTTAAGAGTAAATTTATGGACCCATGGAACCATTAAGATTAATAAATCTCTTTTAATTTCAAAAGGAAATAAATCCAAAATACGTACCAGACTAGAAAAAATTCTCAAACATAATTTCTGTGAGAGTAACTCAACAAAAATACTTGAAATTTCTATAGCAGTGGATTTATAAACACTTTTTGAAGAATTGGCTAAACGCTCTTTGAATACCTTGGTGTATGAAGAATTATGTAACCTAGTTTCTACTGCAGAAAGTAAGTCAACAGCATATGTTCTTGTGTCTTCTTTATCTGAAATTAACCCATACAACCCCAACCAAACTAATTCATCTTCTTCCAAAATTAGGTCATCCAATTTCAAAACCGCTTTACATAATGTGATGTAATATAAAACAGACATGTAATCGTGTGGATGGGGTGAAATACATTGTATAGCAACATCTTTAAACAATTGGACGTTATTTGTGTTTTTCTCTAATAATATTTCCAATGCACGGACACCAAGCATTCTAACACCATCATTTTCGGAAGCGAAAAGGGCTTCGATCCATGAAAGAAGATCGTCAACTTCGAATGATATGATAATAGGGAAACCAGAATCCCCATTAATTGTTTCAGTAATAGGTTCAGAACACAAAACCACCATGGCTTCCAAAGCTATAATTTCTAATCTGCTTCTTTGAAATTCTATACCAGTGGAAACAGCTGTCCGTTCTCTTGGGGTTCCAGCTTTATTTATCATGCAATTATATCTTTCATCTGCAACGTACGAATTTGTACCGTAGCCACACCATTCCCTCAAATAATTGAAACAGGAGGCACGAGCTTGAAATGGAAAAAATTCGTCAATTAATGGCTGTGCTTTAATAGTTGAATAGTATCTTGCCAACATTTCAGCAAAATAGCTTCTTAAAGGTTGGAACTCATATGAAATTTGAACTGATTCCAATTCTAAGAATGATTTAACATTTTTCAAAAAATCAGAAAGTTTAGAAAGAATCCAATCGTTTTCTATCACACATGAATCTTTCAAAAATTTTGAAAGAATAGTTAAAATGTGGAACATCTCGATTCTTGTTTGATTTTTGGAACTAAATTCTTTCCAATTCATTAAAAATGGCTCAATGCTTTCAATATATGTTTTATAAATATTAACGTTCATTGAACTTAGACCACCAATAATAGCTTCCCTAATTGCAGGTTGTTTAGAACTTAATAACGGTAAAACCATTTTGAAGATAGATTTTGCAGATTTGATCTTTTGATGCTGGACTGTAAAAATTTGTTGACTTTTCTTCCTTCCGTGTTGATATGAAGCTGTTGGAATGTGTAACTTCTGGTCAGATACAGATGTTAAGGAAGTACAAGCAGCGATTAGATACAACTTCCATTGATTGATTATTATTTCAGAAGAAATGCTTAAAGATTTTGACTCAGATTCATTTGCAATTGTTATAATAAGTTGATGAACTTGTACTAATCTAATACAAACGATTGAACGACATAATGCCATAGTGACGGGGGATGATTGAAATATTGTGATTAATAATTTAGGGAAAGCTCGTTGCCATAAAGCAGCATCTATCCCGTAATTTGACTCGGCAAGTTTGACTAAAAGGCCTTTCTTGTACTTTGAGTTTAATTTCAGTAATCTTGTTCTCTCGGCGTCGCTTAATGAATTTTTTTGAGCACTAATTAAAGTGATCATATTCACATCATTCATAAAATCAATCAATCTGTTCCCTCTATCTGCAGCAAAGTGTAGAGAAGATGATCTTGAATGACCTTTCTTTATCTTTTCAGCCTTTTCAGCCATAGCTTCGTCGAATTTTGAAATTATTTGTAATATTCTTACAGCTAATTTACGAACATTTGGATCATAAGAACATAAAAAGAAAAGACCATTACCTTCAACTTCTTCTATAACTGTACTAACATTCTTCCACTCTAATTTCTCACTGTCTGAAATCTCTTCAGGTTCTTCATTCACAGACAATAACTGTATACCATCTAGGCCAATGCCCTTTTTAGTTTCTTCAGTCTTTGAAGTTTGAAATTCTTTGAGCCAACATTCTAAAAGTTCAACATATAGCAATAATAAGGTATTATATTCATTAGATGATAAGTAAGACATATTGTAACTTGATTGTGTTTTTTCATCGAAATCGAAAGAATATTTCGCAAACCAAGTAATGAAAGTGTAAGGATTCTTCTTGGAGGCTAAAACTTTTAATGCGTTTCTTGAACTAGCAACAATAAGTGGATTTGCATGAACTGCGTTTCTTGTTAAGATTTCTATAGTTGATTTGTAAGGAATATTTTTTGAAACAGAAAGACAACATGGCAAAGTTTCTATGACAGTGGCAAATAATAAAATATTTAAATGATTCTTTTGAGCTGATATATCATTATCGTTTGAAAAACTGAATGAAAAAGAACCAAACGGAGTAGATGGTTGCTTTTGATGTTGATTTTCAGGCGACCAAACTTCTGAACCGATATTGGAATCTAAAAGAAGAAAAAGTTTATGGATAAAAAGGCATATTTCTTCATGATTAGAATAGAGGAAGTCATCGTTTTTGATGGTAATTTTATTCAAATTCATTTCATAAACTCTACTATCATTTTCTGGAAATGGAGGTTGTTCTGCCGACATTAAAAAATTATTATATGTCTTTATTGCTAATAATAATTTTTCGTAATTTAAATTGTCAATATTTGTACCATTAAACGATTGTTTAATTAAGGGAACAATTGCATTATCTAGTAAGAATTCTGGAAATAAAAACCCAATAGATACTAAACTATCTGAAAGAGGATTAATGAAAGCAAAATCTGTGGTCAACCAATTTTCTTTTTTCTTTGGATTTAAGAATAATTGAACCAATTTAGTTAAAGTTCTTATAGTATTGTTCAAAGTCTCTGAAATTCTATACAAATAAATCCAAACCATTCTAGAAGTACCTAATGCAAAAATGACTCTTTCCTCTAATTTTTTAGTTTTAATTCTATTAGCATTACTCATTAAGAAATCCATCCATTGTTCTGAAAATAATTTTGGTGGTGAAGCACAAAATATGGATACTGTTAATTTAAAACCGACTACCCAATATTTAGAGTCTACTAATAATTTTTTAGCACAAGTCAATAGTGTACTCATGGCTTCCACCCAAGTTGGGTGATTTACCTCTGCGCTTAGGGAACCTGTTAATGAAAGTAGTAATTGATTTGTAACTTCAGCGTACGCCAAACGAACAGCTGGGTTTTCTGTCTTGGAGAAAAATTTAGCTAGACTTTTCATAAAATCAGCAGTTTCTTCAAATGCCTCTAAAGGATAATTTTTTAAACGAATATATCTCATACCTAGAATTAGAAGATGAATATTTGGTTCTAAATCGTGTGGGATATTATGAGGTAATTTTTCTAATTCAGCAATAAATCTATCACTTACTGATAAGAATTTTTTCTCTGACATACAACCTAATAATTCAGCAAATGAATTCCAATTTGATGATTTAATTACACTTGTTGAAATAGAAATTGGATCAGTAATTTTCAATTGAGTAAAAACAATTTCCTCTAATTTATCATTAATATCCTTATCTACATCATTCGGAGCTTGTTTCACTATTTCAATAAGAACACGACAAAGAATATAAATACTAATTAACGATTTTCTATCTGCTTTCAATGCATCTATTTTATTCTTTTCTATAATATTTTGTAATTCAATTAATTTTGTTGTACCAGTAGATATACTTCTACTAACCATTGATTTAGAGGATAATGTTCTCTTTGGCATTTTTAATGAATTATTTGTCTGAATCTTATGTAAGACATCATTTGTTCCTGAACGTGATACAACATTAGGTGATATAGGTGAATTATATTTAGATGAATTTTTTGATTCTTGTTCATGATTCTTTGTTGCGATTCTTAATTCTTCTGCTGCTGCGTTGGCGGCTTCTGATTTAGTCTTTCTCCAAAACATCATTGCATCGATAACTGGTTTAGGTTTCTTTCTTGCAATATGACCTAATGATTCAATAATTTTATCGAAAACTGGATCCACACCATCACCTAAGATATCAATAATTGGTGGTTCAGATGATAATGGATGTTGTAAACATAAAGATAATTTATTTTCAGCGTGACGAATAAATTTTGTGAACAGTATATGTAATGCATATTCTGCTGGACTTTTCCAATCTGTAGCCATCTTTTGACGTAAACTTATAGCATATTCTTCAGTGGTATCAATATTTTGTTTATTGTTATTAGCGGTATTATTATTATTATTACTGTTGGTTAGAGTTTCGTCTGTGGAATTTATTATATTTTCCTGTATAATGTTATTTTGAATATTTCCTTGACCATTATTGATAATGTTTTCATTATTTGTATTATTAATATTATTAGTGTTATCAGTGTTATTTTTAGTATTATTTAAATCATTATTTGGTTTCTCAAAATGACGTTCTAAACTATTTAAATTATCTATCATTGAATTTTTATTAATATTATCATTTAACTTAGTATTGTTATTTATAATGTCGATATTAGAGTCATTGATATTATTAATTACATCTGTTGATGGTGGTGGTGGGAAAGTGAATGACTGTTGTTGTTGAAAATTAATATTATTGTTAATATTTGACGAAGGTTGAGATGGTATTTCAATAGTGTTTAAGTCATCACTTATATTAATGCTGTTGTAATGTTGAATATTGTAATTATTGTTATTATTTACATTACTACTGGTATGACGATTATTATTACTTAGTTGTTTCGGTATTTCAGAAGGTGATGGAATATCTATAATTGGAAAAGATGGTGCAATATTTATAGGTTGATGTTGATATGATGCTACATTTTGTATATTTGTATTATTAATATTATTATTTTGTTCTTGGATTATATTATTATTGTTACTAATATTAGGTGTGATTTGAAAATTATGTTCTAAACTATTTTGTATAAAATTATTATGTTGATTGTTCTCTATAATATTGTTAGAATAATTTCTCATGTCATTATTAAAAATTTGCTGTTGTGTAGTTTCTAAACCATTTCTATTTTGGTTGATATCATCTATATTTACGGTAATATTATTACTATTGTTGTTGTTGTTGTTGTTGTTGTTGTTGTTAGTGTTGCCGATATTATTATTACTACTATTAGTATCTTGTTTAGTAGCTGGAAATGAAAATGACTGATTCATTTTGTAGTGCCACTAATATATTAGGATTAATATTTTAATTTAATGTAATGTTTTAATAAAAAATTTGTTTAACTAATAAATTTAACAAAAAAAATTGTAATTTAAATGTGATCTAAAATTGTTTCAAATTGAATTATCTATAAAAACTTGAATGGATCAGTAAATTATTGAAATAAATACTAGTATTTATTTGTAAATAAACTTCAATTGTTGTTATCAAAAAAAATGTAAGGATAAAATTTATAGATTACAAATGCAGTTAAATCAATCCTTTAAATTAAATTGTTTATGTTTTTTTTATTATGATGCAAATCTCAAAAAATAATGAGACTGGAAAAAGTAATATAAATTCTTACTAAAAATCAGTAGCTACACAATATAAATAACAATATTTAAAAAATAAAAATAAAGCGAATATAACTTTAAATTTACTTTTTCCCTTTTGGAATTGAAGAAGGGATAAATTTAAATTAAATTATTCAATATTTGTTATTTCTTCCCTCTGTGATTTGATTTTGGGGTTGGCAAATTGGCAATGGGCCGTGTGGAGTGATATTAGGGTTTTACAGTGAGTTGGATCAGTGAGTGATACACAAGTGATTTGAAGAATAAAATCTAGTTTATATGGTCCTTGTATGTATGTCTTAATGATCTTACGTAATTAGTTTCCTGTAGGTGGACGATAAAATAAACTCTTGAAAATATGTTTAAAATTTTTGTAGACTTATAAATTTGTAAGTTTAGTTTATATAAAACAAGCAAAATGGTAAGATCTCAGCTACAATTTAAAAATAAAAAATATCTGCAAAGAAACAATTGTTTTAGTTATCAAACAAACTTAGAGTTTTTTAAACACAACACCCTCCCACTTACTTACAAGATAATTACATTTTATTCCAATTTTTGAGTGTTCGTTAAGTCACACCTAACGCCACATAAGCAGTTTTGCGAACATATTTAACGTAAATACAGGCTATATAATTCACCATACATTTACAAGCATCCACTGTACTTCTAAGAAACAAATGCCTCAGCACCCAATATCCATTAGAGTTTCACTGCAGTATCTATTAGAATACCACAGCAGTACAACCTACAAATTAACCGCTGAACAATTACTTTTCACACCAAAACAAGTAAAATCGCCATACACGACACACTTTACCCGGCTTTTACCGTTTTTGAAATTAATTATTTTCTTGAAAAACAAATTATAGTTTTAATAATTTACATTAGTCTGAAATTTATTTATTTTTTAGAAAAATAAAAAATATACTTTATTACACATTTAAAGGTTTTCAATAGTGTATCATGTTAGAAAACTCAACTATTGATACTTCAATTCCCATGTTGAATAATGTGTCCACCAATGCAGTGGATCCAATGAACAATACAAATAATATAAATAACATCAACAATTTAAATGATACAATTGAATCAAATTATAATAATAACACTAACAACAACAACAACAATATAATAAATTCTAATACTAGTGCAAAGACAAAACATTCCAATAATGATACAATAACTAACGATATTAAAAATTTAAAAATTACAATTCCTAAACCAGAAGATATTAATCAACTAGATCAATTAATTTATAGATATAGATCAATTTTTGATAAATCAAAGACAAATGAAAATGCAAATTTAGAAATTAATGCTATTGAAGAAACTTTATTAAATATTTCTAATGATGAATTTAGATACAAAGATCGTTTAAATAAATTAAGATTAAATAATAACAAAGATAAACTTGTAGATAATAATATTTTGATGAAACAATTAATGGCATTGCAATTCTTAGAGAAAAATTTAGATATACCTGATGATTTAATTTCAATAGATAATTCTAATTTAGAAATTGATGAAAACAAAAATAACAATAACAATAACAGTAATAATGCGGACGATATGAATGAACTATTAACCAAGATTAAATTATCATTAGATTTTAATAAAAATGCTGAAAATTTTGGTTTATTATCTAAATTTACTAATGGTAAAGATATTAATATTTTATCTAATTTTAAAAATGAAGAAATTATATCAAATTTAATTGCTAAAAGAATTAATGAATTAGAAAGATTACCAAGCAATTTAGGTACTTTTGCATTAGATGATGTATTAGAATTCTTAAATAAAGATGAAATTCCATCAAATATTGATAAATTAAAGATAAATGCATTGATTGAATTGAAAAGTTTAAAATTATTAACGAAACAAAAATCATTAAGACAAAAATTAATTAATAATGTTAGTAGTCAAGCACATCATCAAGTATCATATCTAAGAGATTCTCCATATACAATGGCTGCACAAAGATCCGTTCAAGTTAGAAGTAAAGTAATTGTTCCACAAACAGCTAGAATCGCAGAAGAATTAGAAAGACAACAATTATTAGAGAAAAGGAAAAGAGAACGTAATTTACATACACAAAAGATTAATATTATTACTGATTCAATTCATGAAAAATTGGAAAATGTTTGGAATCGTAATGATCGTTTACAACAATTAGGTAAACATTGTATTACACAACATAATCAAATTGAAAAAGATGAACAAAAGAGAATTGAAAGAACCGCAAAACAACGTTTAGCTGCATTGAAATCTAATGATGAAGAAGCTTATTTAAAATTATTAGATGAAACAAAGGATACAAGAATTACACAATTATTAAGACAAACAAATTCTTTCTTAGATTCATTATCACAAGCAGTTAGAGCTCAACAAGATGAAGCTAAAATCTCAAGAGGTGAAGAAATTACACCAATAACTGATGAAGATAGAGAAAAAATTGATTATTATGAAGTTGCACATAGAATTAAAGAAAAAGTTACCAAACAACCATCAATATTAGTCGGTGGTACTTTAAAGGAATATCAATTACAAGGTTTAGAATGGATGGTTTCATTATATAATAATCATTTAAATGGTATTTTAGCTGATGAAATGGGGTTAGGTAAAACAATTCAATCTATTTCATTAATCACATATCTTATTGAAATTAAAAAGGATCCTGGTCCATTTTTAGTTATCGTTCCATTATCAACAATTACAAATTGGACATTAGAATTCGAAAAATGGGCTCCAAGTATTAATACTATTATTTATAAAGGTACACCAAATCAAAGACGTTCCATGCAACATAATATTAGAATTGGTAATTTTGATGTTGTTTTAACCACTTATGAATATATTATTAAGGACAGATTATTATTGGCTAAACATGATTGGGCTCATATGATTATTGATGAAGGTCATAGAATGAAAAATGCTCAATCTAAATTATCATTCACTATTCAACATTATTATAGGACTAAAAATAGATTAATCTTAACTGGTACACCATTACAAAATAATTTACCTGAATTATGGGCGTTATTAAATTTTGTTTTACCTAAAATTTTTAACTCTGCAAAGACTTTTGAAGATTGGTTTAATACTCCATTCGCCAATACTGGTACTCAAGAAAAATTAGAATTAACAGAAGAAGAAACATTATTAGTTATTAGAAGATTACATAAAGTCTTAAGACCTTTCTTATTACGTCGTTTAAAGAAGGAAGTAGAAAAGGATTTACCTGATAAAGTCGAAAAAGTTATTAAATGTAAACTTTCTTCTTTACAACAACAATTATATCAACAAATGTTAAATCATAATGCATTATTTGTTGGTGAAGGTACGGAAGGTGCCACTAAAACTGGGTTAAAGGGTTTAAATAATAAAATTATGCAATTGAGAAAAATTTGTAATCATCCATTTGTATTTGATGAAGTTGAAGGTGTCATTAATCCAACAAGAATTAATTCTGATTTATTATACCGTGTCTCTGGTAAATTTGAATTATTAGATCGTGTTTTACCTAAGTTTAAAGCAACAGGTCATAGAATTCTTATGTTCTTCCAAATGACTCAAGTTATGGATATTATGGAAGATTTTTTAAGAATGAGAGATATGCAATATATGAGATTAGATGGTTCCACCAAAGCCGATGATAGAAATTCTATGTTAAAATTATTTAATGCACCAGATTCTGAATATTTTTGTTTCTTACTTTCCACTAGAGCTGGTGGTTTAGGTTTGAACTTACAAACTGCTGATACTGTTATTATTTTCGATACTGATTGGAATCCACATCAAGATTTACAAGCGCAGGATAGAGCACATCGTATTGGTCAAAAGAATGAAGTTAGAATCTTGAGATTAATTACCACAGATTCTGTCGAAGAAGTTATCTTAGAAAGAGCTACTCAAAAGTTAGACATCGATGGTAAAGTTATTCAAGCAGGTAAATTTAATAATAAATCTACGGCAGAAGAACAAGAAGCTTTCTTAAGAAGATTAATTGAAAATGAAACTTCTAAAGAAGACGAAGATAATGAAGCTGAATTAGATGATGATGAATTAAATGTTACCTTAGCCCGTTCTGATGAAGAAAAGAAATTGTTTGATAAAATGGACGCTGAAAGAGTGGAACAAGAGAAGAAAGATGCAGCAGCTAATGGTTTATCTAAACCTTTACCTAGATTAATAACACTGGAAGAACTACCTCAAGTTTTCTCTGAAGATATTACTAAGCATTTACAAACTGAACCGGTGGCTGTTGGTAGAATGAGAAAAACCAAGAGAGTTTATTATGATGATGGTTTAACTGAAGAACAATTTTTAGAAGCTGTAGAAAATGAAAATGTTACTCTAGATGAGATTATTGAAAAGAGACGTCTACAACGTGAGAAGAGGAAACACAGAAAGATAGAAATTCTTGATGAAAATGAAGAATTGGACAATGTTGTTGATCATGATTCCGACTACGCTGAAGACTCTAAGAAGGAAATTAAGACTTTGGAAAATACCCCAGAGATCGATGAAGATTATGCCATTGATCGTGATATAATTGCCACACCAGTTAAAGAAGAAATAGTCAAACCAAGAAGACGTGCTACACGTAGGAGAAATTTGGTTCAGAAAATTGTAGAACCGAATATTGAAGAAGATTTACAGGAAAATAATATCCAAAAACAATTAAGAGTTAGAATCACCAAGAAAAAAGTTGAAATCTTAGATGAAGTTAGCCCTCCAACTGTAAAAAGTACCCGTAAACCAAGATCTACCAAAACCACTGAACAACATTTATGGATTAAAATATCTAATAATAGAGCTCAAATCATAGACAAAAACTGAAGAGTAAAATACTAAAAAATTACTAGTTTAATAATTAATTGTAACGTTATCATGCATATATAAAATATATAACGAAATATAGAGTTTTTTTAAAGAGAACATATCAAAACATCTTATTAGAAGTTTATTTATCCATTAAGAAATTTCAAATCAGTAGATTTGGATATATTGAAGACGTTCGGAACCGTTAAATCCATCTCCGTTACCCGTAAAATATTTCCACCAATGGTTTGCGTTTTTAAAAGTCCGTAGAAAAAATAAAAACGATCGATGATTAATTACATATAAAGAAGACAATTACAAATAGAACAACTATAAAGTTATTTATTTTTAACACTACACAAAAACTAACAATTAAATTATGTTAAGATATATGAACAAGAGGGCGATAACATTGTCTCAACACAATGCCTCACTTTTGAAAAAAATAATACTAAGCGAAGTCCCCCGTAGACGTTTAGTTACTGGAACAGATCAATTTATGTCCACTACAAATGCCAGTTATATTGATGAAATGTACAATGCATGGTGTCAGGATCATAGTTCTGTACATGTTTCTTGGGATGCATATTTTAAAAATATTAAAAATTTAAAGGGTAAACAATCTGCATCTGTAGCGTTTCAGGCACCACCAAGTTTAATATCGGGACCAACTGGTACTGAAGCCACTTCATATGGTGGCGGACTATCCAGTAATGTTGACGAAAATGTAGCTTTGCATTTAAAGGTTCAATTATTATGCAGAGCCTATCAAGTTAGAGGTCATTTAAAGGCTCATATTGATCCTTTAGGTATATCTTTTGGTGATAGTCAAAACCCACCATTACCCCCAGAATTGACTATTGAATTTTATGGATTTAATAAAAATGATTTGAATAGAGAATTCCATTTAGGTCCTGGTATATTACCACGTTTTGTCACAGACACTAGAAAGACGATGACATTAAAGGATATAATAAAAAATTTAGAGAAATTATATTGCTCATCATATGGTATTCAATACACCCATATCCCATCTAAGGAAAAATGCGAGTGGTTAAGAGAAAGAATTGAAATTGAAAATCCATTTTCCTATACAGTTGATCAAAAGAGACAAATACTGGATAGATTAATATGGTCTACTTCATTTGAAAGTTTCCTTTCCACAAAATTCCCCAATGATAAGAGGTTTGGGTTAGAAGGTTTAGAAGCTGTTGTGCCTGGTATTAAAACATTGATTGATCGTTCTGTAGATTTAGGTGTAGAAGATGTGGTGTTAGGTATGGCACATCGTGGTAGATTAAACGTTTTATCCAATGTGGTACGTAAACCAAATGAATCCATTTTTGCTGAATTTCAAGGAACGTCAAGTACACATCAAATCGAAGGTTCAGGGGATGTTAAATATCATTTAGGTATGAACTATCAAAGACCAACTACTTCTGGTAAATATGTTAATCTTTCTCTAGTGGCCAATCCATCACATTTAGAAGCACAAGATCCCGTGGTTCTAGGTAGAACCCGTGCTTTATTACATGCTAAGAATGATTTAGAAGATAAGACGAAAGCCTTAGCTGTGTTGTTACATGGTGACGCAGCCTTTTCAGGACAGGGTGTTGTATACGAAACTATGGGATTCCTAACTTTGCCTGAATATTCAACAGGTGGTACAATCCATATTATTACTAATAATCAAATCGGATTTACCACAGATCCAAGATTCGCACGTTCTACTCCTTATCCATCAGATTTAGCAAAAGCAATCGATGCTCCAATCTTCCATTGTAATGCTAATGATGTTGAAGCAGTGACATTTATTTTCAATCTTGCTGCCGAATGGAGAAGTCATTTCCATACTGATGCTATAATTGATGTTGTAGGTTGGAGAAAACATGGTCATAATGAAACTGATCAACCCTCCTTTACTCAGCCTTTAATGTATAAACAAATTGCTAAACAAGAAAACGTCATTGATACATACACTGAGAAATTAATTAAAGATGGTACTTTTACTAAAGAAGATATTGTAGAACATAAAGCCTGGGTATGGAAATTATTCGAAGAAGCATTTGAAAAGTCTAAGGATTACATACCAACAGCAAGAGAGTGGTTAACAGCCGCTTGGGAAAATTTTAAATCACCAAAAGAATTAGCCACTGAAATCTTACCACATGAACCAACGAAAGTATCTCGTGATATATTGAATTCCATTGGTGAAAAGATATCATCATGGCCAGAAGATTTTGTGGTACATAAGAATCTAAAGAGAATCTTACAACAACGTGGTAAATCCATTAAAGAAGGTAAAGGTATTGATTGGTCTACTGGTGAAGCATTAGCCTTTGGTACATTAGCTTTAGAAGGTAGTAATGTTAGAGTCAGCGGTGAAGATGTTGAAAGAGGTACTTTTTCGCAAAGACATGCTGTTTTACACGATCAAGAATGTGAAAGTACATATATTCCACTACAACATTTATCGTCTAAACAGGCCGATTTTTCCATCTGTAACTCATCACTATCAGAATATGGTGTTATGGGATTTGAATACGGTTATTCGCTAACATCACCAGAATATCTTGTAATGTGGGAAGCACAATTTGGTGATTTTGCAAATACAGCTCAAGTCATTATTGATCAATTTATTGCTGGTGGTGAACAAAAATGGAAACAACGTTCTGGGTTAGTATTATCATTACCCCATGGTTATGATGGGCAAGGTCCAGAACATTCCAGTGGTCGTTTAGAAAGATATTTACAAATGGGTAATGAAGATTACCGTTTTTTCCCAACAGATATTAAGTTACAAAGACAACACCAAGACTGTAATTATCAAGTAGTATACCCAACTACACCAGCTAATTTATTTCATATTCTTAGAAGACAACAACATAGACAATTCCGTAAACCATTAATTTTATTCTTCTCCAAACAATTATTACGTCATCCATTAGCTAAATCTAATATCGAAGAATTTACTGACGGTAAATTCCAATGGATCATAGAAGATATTGAACACTCCACTGGTGTTATATATCCAAAGGAACAAATTAAGAAAGTAGTCTTAATGACGGGTCAAGTTTACACAGCATTGCACAGGAAACGTGCTTCATTAGAAGATAAAGAAACTGCATTTATTAAGATTGAAGAATTACATCCCTTCCCATTCCAACAATTAAAGGATTGTTTAGATAGTTATCCGGAATTAAATGAAATTGTTTGGTGCCAAGAGGAACCCTTAAATATGGGTGCTTGGTCATATGTTAAACCACGTTTACAAACGACTTTAGAGAATAGTAAATTATACAATACTTTCAAAGTAAGATACTGTGGACGTAATCCAAGTGGTGCTGTTGCAGCTGGTAATAAACACTTGCATTTAGCAGAAGAGGAAGAATTTTTAAATGATGTTTTTAATCAGAAAAGTTAGATTGTAATAAAATAAATTGAAAAAAAATAAATGTGTATATTTTTAGCAATGTATTATATAAATATATACTATTTGTAAATAGGTTAAATTTTTAATAAATTCATCAGCGGTTGCAATACTTATACCTAACTGCCTAGTTAAAATTGCTCTTTTTATATTCCTTGTCTTTTAAGTTTAATTCTTTTGACGTGTTTTTTTTGGTGCGGGGAAGATCTGACAGGCAACCAAAAAAATAATATAAAAACAATTATCGAGACGGGGAAAATAACAAAACCAAAATAATTGATTATACCCTTTATAACTAAAGAAAGGATTACATTAATCAGAAACAACAAGAAATATAACAATCAAGAATACAATGAGTAAAATTGCTGTTGTTACAGGTGCCGCAACAGGTATTGGTCGTGCTACTACTATTCAACTATGTCAAAAAGGTTACAAAGTTTATGGTTGTGGTCGTAATAGTGTCAATTTAAAAGGGTTATTAGATATTCACCCCGAATATAATATTGTCCCATATGAATTAGATATTACTGATATGGAATCAATTATTAAATTTCAAGAGTATTTAGAGAAAGAATTACCAGATGGTAAATTAGACTTATTATACAATAATGCAGGTCAAAGTTGCACTTTCCCCGCATTGGATGTTACGGCTGAACAAATAGAACAATGTTTCTCTGTTAATGTTTTTGGTCACATTAATATGACCCGTGAATTATCCAAATTTATTATTAAGGGGAAAGGTACAATTGTGTTTACAGGTTCATGTGCTGGTATTATGCCCTTCCCTTTTGGTTCAATTTATAGTGCAAGTAAAGCCGCTATTCATGCTTACGCACGTGTGTTACATTTAGAGATGAAACCCATGGATGTACGTGTTATAAATGTCATCACCGGTGGAGTGGACACAAACATTGCCGACACAAGACCATTACCAGACAATTCTATTTACAATTCTGTAGAGGGTCAAGAAGCGTTCCAGTACAGACAAATGATGTCCAAGAACAACAAACCAATGTCACCAGAAGCATACGTTGCAAGTGTATTAAAAGTTGTATTCAATGAAAACAAGGATCCCGGTGACATCTACCGTGGTACCAAAGCACTTTTAATGAAATTTGCTTACAGATTTGTCCCCAATTGCTTATTAGAATGGTACATGGTACGTAAATTCCATCTCCAACCACTCTTCGAGGCTTTCCAAAGAAGCAAAAGGGATTGATACTTAATTAACTTAATTACTTTTCTATAATTCTATTGTTCTTCTCCGCCCTCGAAAACAGCTATCGCCCAGAAAAAGCAATCCGAAGCACAAAAACTCAAAATGGAGCCACGTCATTGGCCAGATCTAACTCAACATTTCGAAACAGAAAAAAAACAATAAAAAAAAAAGCAAGCGAAAAAACAAAGTCTCGAAAGGAAAATTTCCTATTAGGGAAATTTGTTTTTGGTGGGCTGTGCATATTTTTCTTACCCTTCGCTGTTTACTATGTAAATATCGTTTATTTATAATTTAAAACAAATATTTTATTTTTCGAGTTATTTTTTTTATTTAAATGTTTACTTTTTAAACAAAAATACATTTCAAAAAAACTTTCGCTCCCCAAGCTACCCTAGCTATATTCCAACTTTTTACACTCCTTTATTGTATGTATTTTTATATTTCAATTTACTATGGATAGTGATTGTCTTTAGAGGCAACATTCCTCATATCAGTTTCAAATCTGTGCTTATTTATTCGAAAATCACGAAAAATGAAAAATCACGTGTCAAACGCGAATTTTTTTTACAATTCGTGTCTCGTTAAATACCAAAAAAAATAATAAATCTCGAAAGAGTTCTTTTACTAACAAATTTATTTTTGGAAAATGTATTGCTGATATTAATAAAAATAAATTATAATGTTTAAAGTTTTTATTGCTATTACAATTTTTTTTAATCATCCAACTAACTAATACTATTACAAACAGATCAATTAAATTTAATTAAAATCGAATTTTCTTATTACATTCCTTTATTATATCAAAAAGAAAATAGATAAACATTCATTAAACAAAAAAAAAATTAACTTCAAGATCAAAAATGAAATTTACTAATACTTTAACTACTACTTTATTAGGTTCAAGTGCTATTGTTTCCGCTTTACCTGCTGCTAGTGGTGATATCACTACAACTATCACCGAAGCTAAACCACATCAACACAAGAGAGCTATCGCTGTTGAATATGTTTACGAAACCGTTGTCGTTGATCAAAAGGGTCATACCATTATTGCTGGTAACGTTGTTCAAGGTAATTCTGCAGGTAACGCTATCGTTAAGACTGAAATTGCCACTACTACTTTAAAGCCATCCACTACCGCTAAGGGTCTTGGTGTCGAAAAGAAGGTTGAAGTCTCTAAGGCTGTTTCTTCTGCTGATGTTGCCACTACTACTACTTTAGTGGCTCCAACCACTTCTTCTTCAGCTGCCCCAGTTGTCCCAACCACTTCTTCTTCAGCTGCCCCAGTTGTCCCAACCACTTCTTCTTCAGCTGCCCCAGTTGTCCCAACCACTTCTTCTTCAGCTGCCCCAGTTGTTCCAACCACTTCTTCTTCAGCTGCCCCAGTTGTTCCAACTACTTCTTCTGCTGCTCCAGTTGTTTCAACTACTTCTTCTTTTGTAGCTCCAATTGTCTCAACTACCTCCTCTACTACTCAAGTTGTTTCAACCACATCTTCTTCTGCTGTCGAATGGGTTGAAACTACTACTTCTACCACCCCACAATGGGTCGAAGCCACTACTACCACTTCATCTACTGCAGTTGAATGGGCTGAAACTAGTACTTCTTCTCAAGCTGTTGAAACATCTTCAGTTTCTTCTTCTTCATCATCATCCTCTTCCTCTTCCTCTTCCTCTTCTGGTAGTGGTAGTATTTATGGTGATTTAGCTAGTTTCTCCAACCCAAGTGAAAAGTTTGAAGATGGTACTATCCCATGTACATCATTCCCATCAGGTCAAGGTGTTATTCCATTAGATTGGATGAACCAAAACGGTTGGTCAGGTATCGAACATACTGATACTTCCACTGGTGGTTCTTGTGATGAAGGTTCTTATTGTTCTTATGCTTGTCAACCAGGTATGTCTAAGACACAATGGCCATCTGATCAACCAGGTGATGGTAGATCCGTTGGTGGGTTATTATGTAAGAATGGTTACTTATACCGTACTAACACTGATACTGATTATTTATGTGTTTGGGGTCAAGATACTGCTGTGGTGGTTTCTGAATTATCACAAGATGTTGCCATTTGTAGAACTGATTATCCAGGTACTGAAAATATGGATATTCCAACTTATGTTACCGCTGGTTCATCATTACCATTAACTGTTGTTGATGAAGATTCTTACTATATGTGGGAAGGTAAGAAGACTTCAGCACAATATTATGTTAATAATGCTGGTGTTTCCGTTGAAGATGGTTGTGTTTGGGGTACATCTGGTTCAGGTGTTGGTAATTGGGCACCATTAAATTTTGGTGCTGGTTACACTGATGGTATTACATACCTTTCCTTAATTCCAAATCCAAACAATGGCGATTCATTAAATTATAACGTTAAGATTGTTGCCGATGGTGATGGCTCTGTTGTTAATGGTGAATGTGTTTACGAAAATGGTTCATATTCTGGAGGTTCTGATGGTTGTACTGTTGCTGTTACATCTGGTAGAGCTAAATTTGTTCTTTACAATTAAGAAGAAGAGAATAATTGAAAAATATATTCAGTTAACTATTGAAGTTATTGAATTTATTTATTTTTTTTTCTCCTATATTATTTTTCTTTTTAATAAAGAGTTAATTTAAAATACAAGATTAATAAACTATCATGTAGTTGTATTATTATAATTGTTCAGTTAACGATTAATTTTTTTTTTTAATATTATTGACAAAGACAATTTAACTTTATTTGAAATATTTTGTATATTTTTTTATCCTTATTCTTTATATTATACTTTTATACCGTTTAACATATATTTTAAAAACTATAACAAAAAAATATTTTTTTTTTCTATTCTTCTAATGCATATGTTTAAAAAGTATTCCTCTAACCAGAATAATTGAGTACAAAATTATTCGAAAATATATCCCTATATACCGTCACAAGATACACTATATTCCTAAACCAATATTAGTGCACGGTCATCTTCCAGACAGTTAAATATAACACTAAATAGCTTGTTCGGGAAATTGTCGTATTAGGAAATATTATTTGTGAATTTTACTTTTTTCAAACATTTAAGATTTAGCCACCATCCCTTTAGGAAACCATTTGTATTCCTAAAAGGGGAATCGTCCAGACCGCCTCTACAAAGTTTTTCCTCTTTCCGGAACCAATTACTTCCGAAACGGGTATCCAAATTTCTAAAATTTTGGCGAAATGCCCCCTTTGGGCAAAACTCGAGAGAGGAAAGAAAAACACAGTACGAATGATCCATTACCCCTTCGGGAAACACTTACCAATTAGGTTCGAACAGCGACGGAAAGGGATACAAGCAGCGAATTAAGTTGCCGAAGAAATCTCGAACAACTTATTAGGTTATTAAAGTATATGGAACAACATTATTTCCCAAGGAGTAATTTAATTGTCATGGTACATTTTATTGATACGTTACTTCTAAAAATGGAAGAAATTTGATCAGAAGTTGCCCTATTGGGTAATATTGTCAAGAAATGTCCTGACGAACAATTTTATTTTTAAATTTGCATTATTTATTTTATTTGTTTATAAATGTTGTTTTGTTGTCTTCAAAAAAAAAATTGAAAATAACTCTATATGCAATCAGAGAATTTTTTTACATATTTACATAATTAATTAATATATACGCGTTTTGAAACCGATAGTTCTTTATTGTTATCACATATAACATCAATCAAATCATTTATTACACGTTTATAATAGCATTTGACATTTTTACGCAAATTTTGTCATTTTTCCTTCTCAGATCAATTTTATTTTTTGGATTTTTACCAGATCAATTTTGCATGCGAAAATTCGTTATTACTGTTTTTAAAAACTAATTTCAAATAATAAAATATATATAATTCTATCAACAACGTCTTTCTCGTCGTCCATAGTTCAATTTATACTAACAACATACACCCAAATCAAAACAACATCTGATTTTACTACAAAACACCAAAACTTAGAAAATAAAAGCAAAAATTGCAACATTCTTTTTTGTACGGATCAATCAATTTACAAAATTATTAAACACTCAAAAACCGCAAAAAACATTAACAAAATACTTTCTTCATTATAGTTAAGTAATCCACACTTATTAAATATGAATAATAATGCCAATATCGTCCCGGAAGATAGCAATTTAATTAATAATAATATAACATATTTAAAGAAAAGGATATTATCAGATTTATCATTAGAAGAATCTAAACAAATTGATTTAATTAAAGATACTGATACATTCAATAAATTTGTAGAGGTTAATTTATTAAACCAAACGAAAGAAATTGAAATCCTTAGAAGTAACAATTTAGATAAATTAAATAATTTAATTGATAAATGTACCAAATCAAATAAATTAACTGAAAATACGTTAGATACAATTTTTAATTATATTAATTCTAATATTACTAACACAAAAAGTTCAAATAATAACTTAAACAATGCACAACCACTATTGGGTACCATTAATCTCAACGGTAATAAAAATAACAAGAAAAGAAAAATAGGGACTTCGCCACAATTAGGTAGCCCCAGAGGTCATCGTCGTTATAAATCTGATATTATTAATATGAATATACCAACAATTGTCACCGGAAGTAACAATACTAGTAGTAATAATCAATTATTAACATCATCATCTTCATCATTACATACTTTCCAATTACCAATGCCAACAAATCAAAATAATAATAATTTTAATATTACTAATACAAATAATTCAAATTCATGGCAATATCCAAATAATTATCATGTAATGCAACAACCAAATGTAAATAATAATTATAATGGTAATATACAAGATAATCATAGCAATGCTACTATTATGGTAAATAGCAATAGTCATGGTAATATTAATAATAATAACAACAACAATAATCAATAATAGTAGTAATACAAGTCACCCAACTAGTGCACGTAATAGTGTTCATAGTTTGCATACAAACTCTAACCCAATTCAATCAAATATCTCAACTTCACAAACATACCCAGTAATGTTAATACCACCTAATAATAACAATACTAATACTAGTGATAACAATTCGAATTCAATTCCAAATATTTCTAATATAAATAATTCATATCTTAATATTCCAAATAATAATACAACTAATACATCACAACAGCAATATTTTATGCAAACAACCCAAACTACACAACCTTCAACCCAAAATATTTATGCTAAACCACAATTTTCACCATATAGAAATAATAATGAAAATGTTAGTACAAATAATTTAGCACCCATTACAAATAATACTTTAACAAATACAAATAAGAATGGTCATAGAAGAACACAAAGTGCCATTGTTACAACAAAGCAAATGTTTGAATCACCACAAAGGTTAAACACACAAAAGCAAGTTAATTTTTTGATTCATACACCAAAACATCCACCACCAACTTAATCTCTGGCGCTTCTGTAAATGTGTATTTTTTCTTTTGCTTTTACTGCAAATACATTATTGTTGGTATTAATGAATATAACAAACTAAGATAATTTTACAATTAATAAGAGAAAAATTAGAATGCATAAAATACTACATGAAATAAACACGAAACCAATATCAAGATACAAAAAATCATTTAAATTATTTATTAATCCATCAAATTGGATAATTAAATGATTAAATTATTAATCAATAGCATAGTCATAATTATAATTATTATTAATGGAATTTAATTCAATGTTGAATACCCTTTTCCAAAAATATATAATATAAATAATTAATAAATAAAACTTATTTAAAACTCATTTAATAATTATATAAATATACAATTTTGTATATTAATAATGGAATTCAATAATTAAATAAATTATTATTTAAACCCTAACAAAACCCTAATAATAGACCACTCTTAACCCTACCGAGCCCTAATTTGACTGCCACGAAAAAAATTAAATTTAATCATGTGACATTTTTGATTTGAAGTAAAATAAAAAAAAAAAAAGAAAAAACAACAAACAAATAAACACATATATTAATTTTTAATTACCCCAAAGTTTTTAACTATAATTAATCAACTACCTTTAAATTAATTATTTAAAATATTCTTAATAATCATAATATAAATATCTGTTAGTATTAATATTATCTTTATTTATCGGGCCAAACAAAAATAATAAAAAAAGTTAAAGAGAACTTGAATCAGAATGGGTATGTTATGTGGGTCTAATGAAACCTCCAAGAAACCAGTTGAAAGAAAAATTGTTATCTTAGGTGATGGTGCCTGTGGTAAGACATCCTTATTAAATGTTTTCACAAGAGGTTATTTTCCAGAAGTTTATGAACCAACAGTTTTTGAAAATTATATTCATGATATTTTTGTTGATGGTAAACATATTACTTTATCATTATGGGATACCGCTGGTCAAGAAGAATTCGATAGATTAAGATCATTATCATATTCTGATACACATTGTATTATGCTTTGTTTTAGTATAGATTCAAGAGATTCATTAGAAAATGTTAAAAATAAATGGGTTGGTGAAATTACTGATCATTGTGATGGTGTTCAATTAGTATTAGTAGCATTGAAATGTGATTTAAGAGATAATAATAATGAAAATAAAGTAATTAATCCAAATAATATTCAACAACAACAAAATAATAATAATAATTCTTATAATAATAATAATAGTAATAATAATAATAATAATAATAATTTAATTTCATACGAGGAAGGTCTTTCTATGGCAAAACAAATTGGTGCATTACGTTATTTAGAATGTTCAGCAAAATCAAATAAAGGTGTTAATGAAGCATTTACTGAAGCCGCCAGAGTAGCATTAACTGTAGGTCCACAAGAAGTGGAATCAAATGATAACAGCGGTAGTGGTTGTACAATTATGTAATTGTGTTATTGTACTCTCTTATTTACTACATTGATGATAAATCATAGACTTTAACTTTATTCATATCTTTAAGTTAATTCAATACTTTTCATAAAATAAAAGAAATGAAGACAAATAAACAAACAAACAGTCAGATATAAGATATAAAATATATAAATGTAACACTAAACGTACATATATTATCTATCTGAAACTAGTTTGGCCCAGAAACAGTATGCTTGGCAAATCCAGAAGACTCTGGTTAAAATTTATTCACTGTATACAATATTGCGCGCTTAAAATTCTCTTTAAAGTAAAAATAAAGACTTAATAGATTTGACAAATGTCCACTTGCAAGGTTATCAATTCTCAATAACAAGTACTCAAAATCACCGCTATATAATCTACAGATAAGAAGATGAATCATATAATATTACTGTCCATTTGATAAATTCCGCTGTAATTTCCCGAATGGGCCTGTCAGGGTAACTTGTGACTTCTCCGTCATTAATTTATTTGACTCACTTTTTTCAATTATTAAATTAATTAATAAATACTTAATTAACAATTATTTCACATTTCACATTACGCTTTTGGGTATTTTCTTTGCAATTACTCATTATTCCATTTCACAAGAAACCTGAAAAAGTTTACTTTGCATTAATTGATTAATATTTTATATATTTTCTTGAATTATTTAAATTGCATTTTAATATTTACCCTTTAATTTTTACTCAATTTTATTTGCAATTCGTTCATTATTACTAATCGTTTTATAACAAGCATATTATAACAACAATACAACTAAAATACAATAACATCACAAATGTCCACTTTCGATTTACAAAAAATTATTAGACCAAAAATTTACAATTTAGAACCATATCGTTGCGCTAGAGATGATTTTAAAGAAGGTATCCTTTTAGATGCAAATGAAAATGCCTGGGGTCCAACACAAAAAGAATTAGAAAACTCAACTTTAAATCGTTATCCAGACCCACACCAAATTGAATTTAAGACTGCAATGGCTAATTTCCGTAATGATTCATCAGCGTTTAAGGATCAAAATTTACCACCTTTAACTTCTGAAAATATTTGTCTTGGTGTCGGGTCAGATGAAAGTATCGATGCCATTATTAGAGCTGCTTGTGTCCCAAGTAAAGATAAAATTTTAACTTTGAAACCAACTTATTCCATGTATTCCGTGTGTTCAGATATCAATGATGTGGAGGTTTTATCTTGTCCATTAATCACTGAAGATAATTCATTCCAACCAGATGTAGAAAAAATTTTAAATATCTTAAATAATGATCCATTAGTTAAATTATTATTCATTACATCACCAGGTAATCCAACTGGTGCTAAGGTGGAAACACCAAGATTAGAAAAATTATTACAAAATTGGAATAATGGGTTAATCATTATGGATGAAGCTTATATCGATTTCTGTGGTGGTTCAGTGGCACCATTAGTCAATAAATATCCAAACCTTTTAGTATTACAAACTTTATCTAAATCTTTCGGTTTAGCCGGTATTAGATTAGGTATGACTTTCGCCTCAAAGCAATTATCAAGTATCTTAAATGCTATGAAGGCACCATATAATATTTCATCAATAACATCTGATTATGCATTAAAGGCTGTTCAAAATCATAATTTACAAAAAATGGTGGAAAATTCCAAAATTGTTAATATTGAAAAGAAACGTTTATTAAAGGAATTAACCGCTTTACCATATATTGATGATCAATATGTCGGTGGGTTAGATGCTAATTTTATACTATTAAGAGTTGATGGTGGTAATAACGAATTGGCTAAAAAGATTTATTACTCGTTAGCAACTAAATCAGCTGTCGTTATCAGATTTAGAGGTACAGAATTAGGTTGTACTGGTTGTTTAAGAATCACCATCGGTACTAAAGAGGAAAACGATGTCTTAATTCAAAAGTTTAAAGAAACCATTAATGAATTAACTAACTAATAAAACGTAACACATTATAGAATTTATTTTAATACATTTTTTTTTTGGTTATATTAATATACATTGTTTTATATATAGATTAATGTTAAAAATTTTTAATGTTTCAATATTTAAAAATTTAAATAGCCACAATATCTACTCTTAACGAATATAATATGCATCGAATTTCAAAATTTTAATGTCTTCTTGTTTTAAAAAATTCACCAATTTGTCTCTTTGCATTTATATTCAAACCTGTTTGAACAACATCAATAGAATTGACCGACTTGTTCAAAATTACTTTATCAGTAAGAGCAGATGACTTGGTACCAAATAACTTAGGACTAGTTCTACTATTTGAAAGGAGTTTAGACATAGACAAGTAGAAACGAACGTCTGCTGTTTCTGGATCCTTTAAAAATCTTGTATAAATATCAGCTGTTTTCATGTAGTCATCAAATTTTTTCATTTTTTCAGATAGATTATTCATCTTTGTACGTATTTTCTTTTGCATAACATTTTGATGATAATTTAATGGTGCAAATCTATTATCCATTGATTCATTTTTTAAATAATTAATATGCATTATTTGTTCACGAGCTTTATCTTTATGTGACATCAATTCCTTATTATTGCCTTCGTCCTTATTGTCATCAGTTTCAGTCTTTAATGAATTAATATCTTCAACGGTCTTACTAAATTCATCCGATTTCTTTTGAAGAATAGCATATAATCTTTTAGCTTCCGTTATTCTCCAAGTGTATATATTATTTATACTCTCTTCAGAACGTGATGGTAATTTGACGTTAACTTGATCTTCAATAAATATTTTTAAATTTTCAATATTTTCTTCAAGTACTGAAAATTCTGCTGTAATCTGTTGATATGTACTTTCAAATAATTGCATGGTAACATCATTAGAGGAATACGGAATTTGATCTATTTGTGCATTAGTATAATATGGTAATAATGGTTTAGGTAAATAAACTTCAGCTAAATAATTTTCATCTTTTTCGAATGTTTGAATTTTAAATTCATCATATTCAACTGGATCTGTTTGAAAACCTAAATCTATAGTTTCAATTACGGCTTGAACACCACCAGTATCAGTCTCTTTAATTTCTGTCTGAACATCCGAATGTTTCATTTCAACTGTTGCTTGAACACCAACGGTAGTATTTTCAGTGTCAACTGGCAATTCTTTACTTTCTTCATTAGCTTCCACATTTTCTTCAGCTTCATCGGTGTTAGCATTCTCTTCAGTTTCGTTGCTCTCAACAATTTCTAATTCTTCGTTAGCTTCTGATTCGTCAGGTAATATTGGTTTTTCAATGATTTCGGGTTCAGCAGTTAGTTCAGACTCTTCTTCTGGTTCTTCTTGATTATTTTGTTCAGTCTCTGATTCTTGCTCTTCTTTTTGGAATGGTTCGGCTCTTTCTTCAATTTCTTCCAATTCGTTTAGTTGTTCCTTGGATTCTGTTTCTTGTGGCTGAGACTCTTCTTCTACCTGTTCAAAATCTTCACCATTTTGCATAAGTTCTGATGCATTTTGTTTAGCTTCTTCATCCGGTTGTTTAGGAACTTGTACTTCTTTTCCGAAACTTTCGTCACGTCCAGAGTCTTCTTTTAATTCTGATACCACTTGACTATTTTCTTTTTCTTCTTGTTCTTGTTCTTCTTGTTCTTCTTGTTCTTGGGGTTCATGTACCTCTTCTTTAGATTCTTCTTTTTCTTCTTTTTCTTGTGGTTCATGTACCTCTTCTTTAGATTCTTCTTGTTCAGATTTTTGTTCCTGTGTATTTTGGTCTTCGTTATCTGATTCTGTTATCTCTTCAAATTTAGCACTGTCTGTGTCTTCAGTATTTAAATTTAAACCTGAAAATGAAAATGATGGTGTACCATTATTTTGGTTATTAATATTATTAGCAAATTTAGCAAACGGAGATTTTTGAGCACCTGTTTCATT
>JAJLYE010000231.1:0-12368 GCA_030571715.1 Grigorovia jiainica (nom. inval.) | reverse complement strand
GACATCAATATGGACACTCCGGAAGATGTCATAATCGGAGAAAAAGAAGAAAAAGAAGAAGAAGGAGAAGAAGAAGAAAAAGAAGAAAAAGAAGAAAAAGAAGAAGAAGAAGTAAGAGAAAAATCTGGCAAAGATAAAGAAAATACTATTAAACAGCAAGAAACGGTAATAGAACAACAAAAACTTTATAATCAAAATGGTAAAGTGGATTCTACTTATGATGTCAATAAAGAAACTGAACTTAATGAGGAAACGATTGAGGAAAAAGAGACGCCCGAGAACTTTCAAACTGCTAAGATACCAGATTTAGTACCCATTAACAAAGAAAATGTTAAAGAACTAATTAAAAAGAGAACTATTCAAGAAAGTGAAGAAGAAAGTGAAGATGGAGCTGATTTTACAAATGATAACAATAATAACAAAAAAGTTAAACTTGATACTATCTCAATTGAAAGAACTGTATCACCTACCACCACACCTGTCAACACTAAACCAATTCATGAAGAGACATTAGAAGAAAAACAAGAAAGATTAAAGGCAGAAGAAGAATATTTACAAAAAAGGCTTCAAAATAAGAAGCGTAAAGAACAAGAATTTTTAATTAAACTACAAATTGAAGAACAGAAAAAAGAAGAAGATAGAAAGAAACAAATATTAGAGGAGGAAGAGAAACAAAAAGAAATCAATAGACAATTGGAAATTGCCAATATCGCCAAACAAAAGAACATTGAATTAGAGAAGAGACGTCGTATTAGAGCGCTATATCCAATGGGTTTAAGATCAATGAAATTCAATAATGAAGATAAAATAGATAATTTTTTACCTATTTACTATATTAATAAATCAGTGGGAAATGGTGATGATGCTGTTACACAAAAATATGTTCTTGATTTACAAATGCTTACCATTTCACAAGATATCAATTTTTTACAAGATGAAAGTGTATTGAATGCAAAGGATAAGATAACCGTTATAAGTAAGACTGAAAAATTACAGATTTGGAATATCATGAAACGTATTTTTTTATATGGCGGTGAAGAACCCACTAACATCAACGATAAATCTGATATAAACAATTATTTACAATGGGAAATGCAAGAATTCAATAAATTCAATCAATTACCCATGACGTGGTTACCGTGGGAACAAATACATTTAAGTAACAAATCCAATCTAGAGACACAAATGTGTCCCATCACAATCCATCACACGTCATACAAAGATTCTTTGTCCTCCCAAACCAACACCCATACTTTGACCAATGAATCTAAAGACAGTAAACACAACGCAGTGGCACATCTACCAATCAAGTTGAAATTGCTGTCCAACACCATGGATGTTGTACAAATCAATCAAATGTTGAATGGTAAACCATTATGGTAAAATTAACTTTTTTTAATTGGTGGAAATTGTTCTCCGATATTTTTTAGCATATATTTTTTAAATTTTAATCAAATTGTAACATTAATTAATATGAAATACATTATATTTTCATAAAACAAATATACAGACATACGCACATATATACATATATAGATATGTTATTACCAATAAATTTAATGCAAAGGACGTTTGTTACCAAGAATCTTCTTAGTGTAAGAAATTTAGCTACTGCTGTTGTTAAAGATACAATCAAAAAATCTGTCGTTGTGGAACCATTAACTGTATCACAGTTACAAAACATAAAGAATAATTGGGAAAAAATTGACAAAATAGAACAAACTCGAATTGTCAACCAATTAAATGAAAGACAAAAATTGCCTTGGACTCAATTAACACCAGATGAAATCAAAGCCTGTTGGTACATATCATATGGTGCTTGGGGTCCACGTAAACCAAACTTAGAGAAAGGTGATACATTATATATTGCAAAGGGTGTTATTATCGGATTAGTTACTGCATTGGGGGCTTTTGCGTTACTAAGAGAAATGGCCTCTGATCCACCAAAGACAATGAATAGAGAATGGCAATTAAAATCTGACGAATATTTGAAATCTAAGAATGCTAATCCTTGGGGTGGTTATTCACAAGTACAATCTAAGTAAAATACATAATATATATTTATTTGAAAACTCCGAGATCATTTATTTTATAATAGAAAAAGAAAACTTATTAATTTAATTTTAATCAAAGGATTAATGTAATACATTATATCCCCTTTTTATTTAAAGTTGCAATTTGCAAATGGCGGAAAAAGCAAAATACTTTTCCTTCGAAAATTAAAAAAAAAAAACTGAAAAAAATTTATAAACTCATCGATTTGGATCATTATTGGTAAATAGATACTGTAGCTATAGATAACAAACGAAAGATATATTAAATATGAGCTTTTCATTTGGTTTCAACGACAACGATTTAAATTCTGATGATGAAAATAACCATTTGGTTGACAGTATAAATAATACTAATGACATCAACCAAAATAAAAACAATATTAATCCATTAGACAATGAAGATTTATTAAGCAATGATATAATACAACCACAAGATATTAATCTACAACAATGTTTAGAATCTTTGAAAAATGTTCGTTTAACTTTTGAACAATTTAAAACC
Organism: Grigorovia jiainica (nom. inval.); assembly: GCA_030571715.1. Lineage (NCBI taxonomy): Eukaryota > Fungi > Ascomycota > Saccharomycetes > Saccharomycetales > Saccharomycetaceae > Grigorovia > Grigorovia jiainica (nom. inval.). The sequence continues at coordinate 9,812 of JAJLYE010000231.1, read as the reverse complement.
CCAATTACAGAAACGTTACTTTACAGACGTGAACTATTTGACATTAAGCATCAATTAATGTTAGAAAATGATTCTACAAAAGAGGTTGAAAACAACGGTAATAACAATAATAATGAATTAGATATTTTAATTAATGAAGATTTAAAGAAAAATGTTTATGAAGGTGGGTTGAAATCTTGGGAATGTTCATTAGATTTAGTGGATAATTTAACTAGCAATAATACAAAGTTCACTAATATTATCGAACTAGGTTGTGGTACTGCATTACCAACTGAATATTTATTTATGAAATATTTACAATCAAATTCTAATGATGGGTTACAAATTATATTAACTGACTATAATGATTCTGTATTAAGATTGGCTTCCTTACCAAATTTAATTATTACCTGGGCTAAACAAACATTGACTAATGAACAATGGATTGATTTACAAAGATCAAATGATGAAACTATCCCAATTGTAGATGATGAATTATATTTAAGTGAATCAATTTTACAATTATTCTATATCGATATAACCCAAAGAAATATTGATATTAAGTTAGTTTTTGGTACTTGGAGTAGAAAATTTATTAATATTATTTATTCAATTTTAAATATTAATCAAATTAATAACCCATTACCATTAGTGTTAACATCTGAAACTATTTATCAACCTGAAATGTTACCAGTGATATCTGAAACTTTAATCGAATTGAAGCAAAATTTAAATAATGTTGAAATATTAGTAGCCGCTAAAGATATTTATTTTGGTGTTGGTGGTAGTATTCTAGATTTTGAAAAGTATTTAAGAGAAAGAAATATTAATTTTAATACTTTTAAAGTCAATGCTGGTTTGAAAAGATCTATTGTATCTATCTTATAAAACTCATACAATAAATAATAAAATAAAACATATAATAATATAACTATAGTAAAAACAATTTTGTCATTTTTTTTTAAAATTTTTTATTCTTCTTTATTTTATATAATGTTTACAGTTCGATAAAGTATTTAAATGGTAAATTATTTATATACTACAAAATGTTCCGTTAGTTGCGGAAAGTTTTTAATCGATTCATCGATTCAGGTGAAGTTCAATGTGATCGAGATTATTATTCATTATTTATTATTTATTGGTTCTCGTTTTTAGTATTTGTAAATATTCTCTGTATGATTCTGTTTTAAATAAATTATCCTCTACAAAACAATTGAGAAGTTCTTGACGAACATGTGCTAATTCCTTTGTGGCTTGGGTATAAACAGCTGGTTCATTTGGTGAATGACCTCTAATAATAACCAATGGTTGATATCTAACCGTATCAACATCTGCGCCTTCTCTAATTGTATTTATAATATTCCTAACCTTCTCATTAAATGGTGAATTTTCCACCACAGGCAATTCAACTTCACCAATTGGAATATCAAATAAATTATCTAATCCGAAAACATCAGTAATCAAAGCCTCTACGGCCATACCACCAATCCATAAGTATAATTTATGACCATTATCAATTAAATATAACCCAAAATTTTGTAAATTTTGTAATGTAGCATTTATTGGTGTCTCAGGAAACATTAATTCATCAGGTAAATCATGCAAGGAATAAATTGTTGGATAAACATATTTAATTAAATATTTTAATGGTGTGGATTCTAATTCATTTAATGCCATGACTCTTTCGTCAATCGGTATTACACCATTTCTAAAGGCCTTATGTTTTGTTAAACAATGCATTAATAAAGGTAACATTCTCATATTAGCAGCACATTTCAATGGTAATATACCACCGTCATTTCTAGAGACAACTTCTTGTTTAAACACTGATAAAATTTCTTGTGGTGTGTCCCTTAAGAAATCTTGAGCCTTTGTTATTGATACGTGTAATGCTTTACTTATTGCAACTTGAGTAAAATAATTGAAAGTAGCCAATTGATCCACTGATGCATATAACTCATGCATTGAATTTGTTGTTGGTAACGCCAATGTAATAACCCTAATACGTCTTTGTGAAGTATTGGATGACAATAAAACAGCAATTTGAATATATGAGTAATCATCATTAATCATCTCATCAATACAAGCTTCAAATACATATGATTGATCTCTGGGCATTGTAGGAAAAGCACAAAGATCTGATGATCTACTAAAGAAATGTCCATAAAATTCCTTCATTTTAATACCACGTGAACCACGAGCTCTCATAACAGTCTCCATGGAGATATCCATTGATAAATGTTTACTTAATTCATTGTAGAATGTAACAAATTGATTATTATTTTTAATATTGAAATGTGGATAGTAATATATTTGACCAGCTGTGTAACGTGCTAAATTCGATATATCGGCAATATCAGCAAACTCATTATTAGTTAAAAATAAATCTACAGTAATTTGTGATTTATTACAATCAATGGGGAAATTTTTATAAAATGATTCCTTACCATATAATGCTTCGTTGTATTCATTTGCGGTATGATTTAATTTATCTAGATTTTTAACCTTTAATGAACCTTCACCACAATTTGGTAATGTGGTAGATATTACGATAATTTTACCACCAATAGGTGCAACTAACTTAAATCCAGATCTTAAAGCTGGACCCAGGGCAAATTTTTCTGAATTTGAATTAGAAAGTTGAAAAATGTTTGGTAAATCCTTTAATAATGATTTAAAATTGTTAATCGTTTTACTTAATGGTGTTAATAAATAGTTTGGTGATGGAATAAATGGTTCGTCGATATCACTCACTTCTAAAAGAGTACATCTATCAGAGACGTTATCATCAGGAATTTGGAAATGGTAAATTTTTTCATCAGCACAAACTAATGAAATTAACGTCCTTTCATCATGATTTGGTATGTTGTCTAAAGTGTTTAAAATTGTAGTAGTGGCAGCTAGAAGTGTACCATTTTCAAGTGATTTTTTGGAGACATCAATAATAAATTTATACACAGCAGGTGGTGCATCTCTTAGGGAGTATTGTGGTGGGGCAATATATTCCACCACATTATTTTGTACTTCTAATCTATCAAAAACGGAATTACTATTACTGTTTTCATTCAAGTTGTTGGCATTAAATAATGTCGGATCACCCATAATGGTGGATGAAAATTGTAATGGTAAGTCATTTGAATATTTACAAAAATTACAACGCCATTTTCTTGATTGTATACTTAAAGTGATGAATGGATTAAAATAAGCACGACAACGTTTACAACGAGAAACAATACCATCATCAACCAATACTGGAGCGTTAATCTTATCATATAATGATTGGTATGGCTTAATAATTAATGCAAATGGTAATTTAGATTTTTCTAATAATGAATTTGTTTTTGGTATTGAATTGATGGTACATTTCAAATAATCATTAGTTATATCATTATTGGCTTGTATAGCATTATTAATTAAGAATTTATCATTTGGTATTAAAGCAGGTGGCGATGGTAAATTTAGATCATTGATCGGTGGCGGTAAACATTGCATCAAATCCACCGTATATAATTCATTCACCAATCTTGTGGATCCATCCGTTGTAGTTACCTGTTGGGTGGCAAATTGGGGAGGGGCCATATTAGAATTTGAGAAATTGTTATTCGAAATATTGCTAATATTTAAATTTGCCATAGAAGCCACTGGACTAACAGAACTATTAGGGACACTATTATTAAAATTATTAACAAAATTGTTACTGGTATTACTTGCGTTATTATCTCCATAAGGACTACTACTCAATGGGCTATTGATATTTAAATTTGCCATATTATGATTTAATTGATCCAGATTTGGAATACCCGTTTGTGACGGCGTATTCAAAGAAATGGAGACTGTTCTAGAGTGAGTGTTGCTGTTATTGTCCAGCTGATTAGAATTTGCATATACCGTGGGATATGCTCTCTTGCGATGTGCCACCATCCTATATTGGAATTTTAATCTGTGCTGTTAGTATGTAGTTTAATATAAATAATATTGATAATTTTATTTTTCAGTTTCGTTTTTGGTAAGTTTTTCTTTTTGCCTTTCAAAAATTGGAGAGAGATCACACTATTGTTAGAAGGATAGTTACAGAGAGGATGTTGGTAGAGTTATTTAATTTAAAAGAAAATGAATTTCTAGTGTCGCCATGTGTGACATTACATGGTAAGTGTCTGGTGTCCACTGCAACTACGATTGAGATAAGACATCAACAATTACCCTCATTGCAGTACCCTATACATGCAAACCATTTTAAAGCAACGGTAATATTGACCCCAGGTTTAAATCAGTTAACATTTGCAGTTAACGGTCAAAACCAGCAGGTCAATTGTTATTATTCACCACTTTTACAAAATAAACCATTACATTTGTGTCTTATTGTTGCTAAGGATTCACCATTGGTATACGATTCGCCTAAATCACAAATCAAGAAAGAAGGGGGTCATGACTTACAATTAGCTATCGCCAAATTAAGAATGGGGGCTCGATTGATGCAAGCTTTTACTAATGAACAAATGTTAAGGAACGGGTTTGGCCAACGATGTTTCAATTGGGCAGAGGAGTACACTGTGGATACTTTATTCAAATCATCACCACAATTGAGAAATACAGTGAAAGTTCATGTAGTTACAAGTAGCAAAACAGTTAAAGAAATTCAAAGTTACGACGTTGCGCAACAAAACCCTAAGGGTAAGGATAAAGGTGCACTTTTCAGTTGGGCTTTTGGTGATTTGGCAAATTACGGTGCACCATTTAATACCAAAGATTCCAAAATGAAACCGGTTCAAGCAGCCTGTATTTATTTACATGCACATTGGGATGGTAACTTAATTACAGGTCATGCGGCATTAGGTGGTGGCAATGGAGATATCAGTTTGGCTATCTTCGGTTCACATGGTATTTATTCCTGGCCTACTTGTATGGAAGATTTGGTACCATATTTAACTGATGATACCAAATCTTCAAAAAGTGAAGTAGCCAACGATTGTAATGAATGTGGTACTCATTGGGAATGTTTTTGTGTCACCTTAGGGGCGTTTATGCACGAAGTAGGTCATTCATTGGGTTCCCCACACCAAGTCAATGGTGTAATGTTAAGAGATTATACTAGATTGAATAGATCTTTTTTAACTAAAGAATCTTATTCTTTAAGAACTAAATCTAATGGTGCAACACCACCGATCTGGCCTAAAGAAGAATGCACATGGAATCGTTTGGATTTATTAAGATATTTATTTCATCCCGCATTCCAAAGAGAATTGGATTTTAGTGATAAATCATTTAATAGACCAGCAAAGAATGGTGATTATCAAATTTCTAAACCAACCTACACAGTTATGGATAATGATTTAGTAAGATTTACATCCACGTCCGGTATTTACTTAATTGAGGTGGTTACTGAAGATTTATCTAGAGGACATTTGGAATACTTACCTATTTCATTAGGTGGACCCGGTCCGCAAAAGGAAATTATAATTTCATTACAGGATTTACAAAATCTTTTACCGCCAGATCATTTGAAAAAATATTCTCAAACATTCAATTTAAGAGTTCTTGCATGTAATTCCCCCGATTTATTCATTACGGAGTTCCCTAAGAAATTAGTGTTAGATGTTATCTCTATGGATAAGTACGGTTTTGGTCCAAACGTACAAGGTATTAAATCTAATTTAACTGGTGGTGAAAACCGCGGTTCACTTACAGATATTATACCATTCGATGTAAGGAATGTCATTGCCGTAAGAGTGTATCATGGTATGGCCCTAGATGGTATTAGATTTTATTTACAGAACAAAAACATGGCTCCTAATAATAATAATGTTGGAAATCAACCACCAGCTATACCACCAAGAACTTATATGGATAGTTTGAAACATTCGTTTAAGGCGAAACTTAATGTATCGAATAATACAAGTAGTAATAATATAAATGATCTTACTACAAGTGTTTTATTCGGTTTTGAGACTAAAAATTATACGGATTGTTTATTAGAATCCGGTGAAATTATTACTGGATTTAATTTGAGATCAGGTGCTTGGATTGATGCAATTCAAATTATTACTAATTATGGTAGAATTACTGATATGTTTGGTAAGAAAAATGGTGGTTCACCAGCTCAATTAACACCACCAAATGGTCAATATATTATGGGTGTTTATGGTAGAGTGGGGCAATGGGTTGATGCATTTGGTATTGTCTATGGTAATTTATAAATTAATTAATTAAAAGTAAAAAACAGTAATATGTTAAATATGTATCGATATGTATTATATTATATATTTAGCTATACTTTCATATGTGAAATTCTCTTATTTAAATGTCAATGAAATTCAATAAATCGATATTCATTGTTTAAAATGACTATCTGTGAGTTGGTGCGAGGAAATCTTCCCTAACCTTTCGTCTTAAATATTTATTATTGTTATTACTATTGTTTTTAACGAATTTCATATTAGTATAACTTGGTGCTGTTGGTATTATGGAATACTTCCTTTCTTTATGCACTAAACTAATTTCTTCAACTTTCTTTGTATTTAATTCAGACTCTGGTATCTTAGTAAACTTGTCTGTATCTTCATCATATTCCCACAATGACCAAGTAATACCATATGGCTTAAATTCTAAGCAGTAAATACAATGTAGAGGAATATCTAAATTGCAAATGATATCTAATTTTAAATTCATGTAGTAACCTAATAAGATACGTGCTACTACTCTATGTGTGACGATTAAGGCATTGTTTTCAATTCTTTCTAATTCTGTAATGATTGATTTTAATCTATTAACAACATCCATGTAGGATTCCCCAGATGTTCCAGGGTATCTATATTTAATTTTATTTTGTTGTTTCTTTTGAAATTCTTTAGGGTAATTGAATTTAATTTCTTCATAAGTCATATGTTCAAAATCACCTGAATTTAGTTCATCTAAACCTTTCAATTGCCTAATATCAAAACATTCATCATCAAAATATTTAACTGTATCCATGGTTCTCTTTCTAATACTTGTCCAAACATTAAATGTACCTTTTTCGTAATCATCATTTTGTTCATCATGTTCACCCAGGACATGTAAATCGTGGAAAATTTCATCTTTTGAACTAACCGGATCCATCAAATTATCGACATTGATGTTATTACCATCCGCAGGGGTATCATTTTGTTTACAATGATGTATATGTTTTTGTAATTTTTCTAATTCTATTAATTCAAATTTTTCCTTTTGTTGTGAAATAAATTTATGTAATGCCCTTGAATATTTAATACCTCTTGTGGTTAAATTTGAATCCCCACCTAACTTTCCTTGAACATTATCCATTGATTCGCCATTTCTAGTGATCCATATTTGCTTCTCCACTAAATTAAAATTCAAAAGATAGTAATTTGTTTGTGACGCTAAGAAACCTTTTAGTTTATATGAGATAATTTTGTTACCAATATCAATTATTTTAATGTAAGGTAAATTTTCACTATCTTCAATCTCTTCGTAAGCATTAATATAATTCTGCAGTCTTTCCTTGAAATCTTTCAACGATGCCTTAGGGTCTTTACCAAGATAATCAGGACCAAACAATTTCAAGTTAATGTTATTCTCCACTATATATTTATTAGTACAAATAGATTCCAAGAAAAGATAATTAATTTTTCTATTCCTTTTCTTTATTGTTTCAATAATCAGTTTTCTTCTTCCTTTTGTGGTGTTTGTAGCATCAAAAATACCTACTGAACCATTATCATTGATTAAATAATCTAATAATTCATTTAGGGTGTCCATAGCCCATTTGTCTCTTAATTGTTTACTTTTGGGATCATTAGCATTGAAAAAATTGGATGCTTGTTCCGTTTTATCCTCTGTCGTTTTATCTTTAACTTTGTGTACCTTATTATATTCTCTTCTGGTGTTACCTACGTTAAATACCTTACAGTTAAATAACATAAAATTTAAATAACGAGATAATTTATTTGTAATGAATGATTTACCCGTGGCAGGTAATCCTACCATAATAATGATTAGTTTGGAATTAATATCGTTCTTAGAGATCAACCCTTCCTTTGTGGTTAGATCATCGATAATTTTATTATCTTGGATATTTAGAGCATCTAAATTAAGTTTAGACTGTAGTGGTGTATCATTCAAAGGTCTTCTCTTAAAATTGGGTAGACCATTGTCATCATTACTGTCTGTGATAATGGAATCATTATCATTGGACACACTAATTTCAGAAAGGTCGTCGGATGTTTGATCAACTAGGGGATCCCTTAGTTTTAAGGTCGGAGTTGATTCTTCCCTATTAAAATCAAACTCTCTAGTTGAAGATGGTGAAATATTGTTATGTCCTTCTGTGGTTGGTGATTCTACTGTAAAATTTACTGACTTAAACATCTCTGTGTATTTAATACTTATATTTTAATGTATTGTAATAGTATATAACAGTGCGGTATTCCACTGATAAATTATACAATGCCTGGAAAACTGAAAAAGGAAAAAAGAAACGAGAAATTTATTTGTCAAACCCTAATAAAATACTTGAGCCCTAAATATAAAGACCTAATTTACATTTTTAAAAACCCTGATGTTTGCTTTCTCCCAAAGGGGAAATTTCCCTTTTCAACATTAATTTTGTTTTCGTAATTTGATATTATTACATTAGTGTAAATACAACTTTGAACAAAACACACAACAATATGTCATATTTCTCTAATTTGTATGTTATTTACTTACTCAATCTGTAAAGTTTTTAAAGTTTTTATTACTAACAAAATATATGAATGCATTGATAAATCAGGAAATTTTACATTAAAGTAAACACATTCTTTATTTTATCAAATTTGATTTGATCTGATCCATCTCAATTCAATCCATATTTATTTTAAAACAGTCATATAAGTCCAGGTCAAACTATACGTTCCAAGAGAGGTTTTAAATGGAACAAGGGCAATCCATCTGCCCCCGATGATTCGGATTACAATAATATACAAGCCAATGCGACAAATAATAATAATACCCCAATCAACGTTAATAATACCCCAAATAATAACATAAATAATTCACATTATGATAATTTCAGTAATATACAGACACCAACTAAAAGTAATCTGAATAGAAATACAAACACAGTCACTGATTTTAATTATACTCCATCACATCAAAAACCATTTATCCAACCAGCAGTGGGTACTACCGTCACATCACATCAAGACATTAAACAAATTGTAGAAATGACGTTAGGTTCCAAAGGTGTATTAAATCAAGCTGTCAAATTACCTAAGGGTGAAAATTTAAATGAATGGTTAGCAGTACACGTTGTTGATTTTTATAATCAAATTAATATGTTATATGGTACCATTACTGAATTTTGTTCACCACAAACGTGTCCCAGAATGATTGCTACTAATGAATATGAATATCTTTGGGTATTTAGTTCAAATGATTCAAGTGGTAATGTTAATAATGTTCCACAATCTGTTAGTGCACCACAATATGTTGAATGTTTAATGAAATGGTGTCAAGATCAATTTGATAATGAAAATATTTTCCCCAATAAGAAAGATGATATGTTTCCAGAAAGATTTAAAGATAAGATTGTTATACCAATGTTAAGAAGATTATTTAGAGTTTATGCACATATTTATTGTCATCATTTTAACGAAATTTTAGAATTAAATTTGCAAACTGTATTAAATACATCATTTAGACATTTTATTTTGTTTACAGAGGAATTTAAATTATTAAGACCAAGTGATTTTGGTCCATTATTAGAATTAGTTAATGAATTAAGCGATCGTTGATATTGCCGGACATTGAGTTACATATGTATATATTTTAATCATTCTCTATATATTAATTGTGTA
>JAJLYE010000230.1:0-51136 GCA_030571715.1 Grigorovia jiainica (nom. inval.) | reverse complement strand
AGTAGTTCATTATCATTGATACTATTTACAAAGTTATACATATCTATATTAAATACATATTATGAGGATATTAAATGAACAATGGGTACTAAATTTTTAAAAAGGACAACAGGATGAAAATGTCATTACCAAACTCTATCAAAAATAAAGCAATCCATTACTATGACAAGATCAAACTAAATTTATCTATGCTTTTATAAAAGACGGTATCTTTGTTTTCGATCCCATATCTTTACGTTCATCACTATCTGGTCCTTCAATGACTTTATTAGTTGATGTCTTTAATTTATTAATTTTTTCACCTTTACAAACTTTAACAATTTCATTAGCATCTAATGTTTCATATTCAATTAGACCCTCCGCTAATCTATGTAATTCTAAATTTCTTTTAGTTAATAATCTTCTAGTTCTTTCTTCACTTTCCTTTAACAATTCAATTATTTCATTATCAGCTAAATTTCTAATATCATTTGACCAACTTTCCCAATTATCAGCAAGATTAACTGGACCAACATCTTCACTCATACCGAACTGTGTAATCATTGCTCTAGCGGTACCTGTGGCATTTTGTAAATCTGAACCACAACCACTTGTAGTATTATCCTTACCAAAGATAATTTCTTCAGCAATTTTACCACCCATACAAACATCTAACCTAGCTAAACATTCTCTCTTAGTTGTATCGACTTTATCCATTTCTGGTAATTGGAATGTAATACCAAGAGCTCTACCTCTAGGTAAAATTGTTGCCTTATATAATGGAGTTGCACCATTAGTATACAATGCCATAATTGCATGACCAGCTTCATGATAAGCAGTAGCCTTTCTAGCGGCATCAGTTAAAACCATTGTCTTTCTTTCAGCACCCATTAATATTTTATCCTTTGCCCATTCAAAATGTGACATATCAACGGCAAGTGCATTTTTTTGACAAGCATACACAGCGGCTTGATTAACTAAATTTGCTAGTTCTGCACCAGATAAACCAGGAGTACCACGAGCAATAAGTGATGCCTCCACATTTGGTGCTATTGTAATTTTCTTCATATGATGCTTTAATATTTCAGAACGACCACGAACATCAGGTAAATCTACATTAACCACTTTATCAAATCTTCCAGGTCTTGTTAATGCCTTATCTAATGATTCAGGGAAATTTGTAGCACCAATGATAATAATACCAGAAGTTTGTGAAAACCCATCTAATTCGACTAATAATTGATTTAAAGTTTGCTTTGCGTAAGCTTGATCCTTTGGGTTACGTTTCCCACCAATAGCATCTAATTCATCAATGAATATTATTGCTGGTGCATGAGATCTAGCTTGTGCGAAAAGATCACGAATACGTTTAGCACCCACACCTACATAAACTTCATCAAATTCTGAACCTGACATAAAGAAGAAATCAACACCAGCTTCACCAGCTGTGGCTCTCGCTAACAATGTCTTACCAGTACCTGGTGGACCAGTTAATAGGACACCCTTTGGTAATTTACCACCCAATGATTCGTATTTGGTTGGATCCTTTAAGAAATCCACAATTTCCTCCAATTCAGCACGAGCTTCATCACAACCTTTCACATCATCAAATTTAATATCAGTCTTAGCGGTATCTACTGATTTATCACTAATATCAGAATTTTTCAATAATGATGTATTTTCAGAAATGTATCTAAATGTTTCAGATAGACCATAAACTAATAGACCCATGACCACTAACCATTTAATCCAACGAGAAATGATTGTAAATGTTGATTCCGCCACTATAACATGTAATGGTTCCTTTTTAGAACCATAAAATGGTGAATACATTGATGGGAAATTATTTGAATGATATGTTGTATTTGTTGAATTTGAAGAAGATGCTAATGATGGATTAACAGCGCCCGCTGAACTTGCCGTTAATAATCTATGTCTTACTGCATCAGCTTCTGAATGTCTACCAATTCTTTGTAAACCTTCCATATATAATTCCATACATTCTGGTGATGATGCAATACCAGGTGTTTCAAAACGTGAGACAACATATTGTGGATAATTTGAATCTAAAAGTAATTTATAAAAATCAGCTTGTGCTTCTGGTTTAGTAATATTATTATTTGCCTCTTGTTCTTTAGTGGCTAAAAGATTATGATCCACTGCACTATTATTTGTTTTAGAACCACCTTTTGATTTCATTGGATTATTATCATAAGTTTCAATAATCTCATGATATGGATCTTTGTTGTTATTACCTAGATTCATTGTAGATGATAATGGATTGACATTTTTATTAGTTTTATCCTTATGAAGAATTAAGTCATCATTGTTATCATTATTGATATCATTGTTTATAGTATTTTTGGATGATTTATTTTCAATAGGTTTATCTTTATTTAATATGTTTAAATTTTTTTTAAAACCATTAGTTAAATTACTTAAATTTAAACCAATAGTTTTAGTGAAACTATTTGTATTTACAGTTGATTTGCTATTGGTTGTTGTGGTTGATTTACTATCATCATTTATCTTAATATTATCATTTTTTTGTAATTGATCCTTTTGTATAGATTTATCATTGTTATTATCTTTTATTATATTATTATGATTACTATTAACAAATTTCAAATCTTTATTATCCTTAATGTCAATATCAATATCTTTTGAAACATTTTTAATATTTGAATTATCAATTTCTTCATCCACATCAGTATGATTATTTAAGAAATCAGTTATATTTCTTGTTGTATTATTTTTATTTAAATTGTTTAAATTAACGGTATTTGTGGATGTTGTAATTAATATTATTTAATTTATCCTTTGTTAAAGATTTACCATTTTGAATAGTATCTTTAATTTTTTTCTCTTTCTTCTTAGAATCACCTTTCTTTAAAGTTGTTGAATAAAATTTTTGTCTCCAAACTAAATTATTTGAAAATCTTTTATTTGGTGCATTTACAAAATTGTATTGATTGTTATTTAATAAAATTGAGTAATTTCTCTTATTAATTGAATTTTGTACGATACAATTCTTAGCCACATTTAATAGATAATTATTAATTGTAACCAAATGTGTTTGATTTAATATAATTTGATTCATTTTTTAGTAAATAATATGTGTTATAGGAAACACAAATTAAATTTGTTATTACTATATTGTGATAATAAATAATAATATTAATTATGTTAATGTAAATTAATAATATTCAACTAATACGATAGATATTTAATTTCGCCTGGTGATCATTCAGTACGAGGTGCAGTTATAAAAGCAATGCGCCATTTCCGTTTCGGGAAAAACTGTGGCGGCACGTGCCAGCTAAAGCTGCCACGTGGGTTTCACCTGCTTGGAATTCACGTGCTAACAGAACTGCCACGTGGTTTCCACGTGTTATTAAAGCCGCACGTGTGTTTCACGTGCTTGGAATTCACGTGTTAATAAAACTGCCACGTGGTTTCCACGTGCCTTTCACGTGTCATTTTTTTTTTTTGCAAATTTCAGAGAAAAAAATTCCATGTGTTACCCTCATGAGCCTAAATTTCAAATTTGAATCAGTTTTCTGTTATATTATTTACATTTTTCACTATAGTGTTGTGATCAAATTAAACATTTATTTATTATTTACAACAACAAATAAAATATAAAATATAAAATAAATTAAATAATTAAAATAATTTAAACGCAAAAAATGAGTGACGATGGTGAATTTTTTGTCTCTGATGAAACAAGACAACAAGTATTTCAAAAATTATCAAATAAATTAGAAAATAGAGTTTGTTTTGATTGTGGTAATAAGAATCCAACATGGACTTCAGTACCATTTGGTGTTATGCTTTGTATTCAATGTTCCGCGGTACATAGAAATTTAGGTGTTCATATTACTTTTGTTAAATCATCTACTTTAGATAAATGGACAATTAATAATTTAAGAAGATTTAAATTTGGTGGTAATCATAGAGCAAGAGATTTTTTCTTAAAGAATAATGGTAAACAATATTTAAATACATCAAATATTGATGCTCATAGTAAATATACATCCAATATTGCAAAACGTTATAAGGATCATTTAGATAAATTAGTTGCTAGAGATATGGAAACTTATCCAAGTGAATTAAATTTAATTGATATGGATATTACAATGAATGGTAATGAATCTTCTGATAATGATGCTATTGGTTTTCAAGATGATAGTAATGATGATTTTTTCTCCAATTGGCAAAAGCCAAAGAGTGGATCCAATACACCAAGAATTAATACACCTTCTAGATCCAATACACCATCCACTACTACTGCGTCTACTACAACTACTAGTACAAATATTTCTAATAAACCAATTCTTGGTGCTGCACGTAAAAAATCATCAATTTTATCATCAAATAATAATAATAAGAAACATTCAATTTTAACATCATCTAGAAAACCCACTAAATTATCAGCTAAAAAAGTAAATAATGATAATGCACAAGATATTTTTGATCAATTTGAAAAAGATGCTGAAATTGAAAAGCAAGAAAAATTTAAAAATTTAGAAAATAATAATAATTCCAATAAAATTAAAAAGACATATAGTTCATTTGGTAGTGATGAATTAAGTAATAATGATAGCAACGATTCATTTAATAACAAAAATAAGAAAGATTCATTTTTAGATGATTTAAATAATGATAATACATATGATTCAAATATTGTAGATAAGGAAATTAAACCAAAATTTGCCAAATTAGGTTTTGGTATGACAATGAACAATGCTAATGATTTAGCCACTAAACAAAAGGAAGCCAAGAGAGCAGCATCTGGACCTAAATATTCTGGTAAGATTGCTGAAAGGTATGGTTCACAAAAGGCAATTTCATCAGATCAATTATTTGGTAGAGGATCATATGATGAAGATGCAACAAATGAAGCAAAACAAAAATTAAAGACTTTTGATAATGCTACGTCAATTTCATCAAGTAGTTATTTTGGTGAAGAACAACAAGATGGTTCCATTGGTGGTGGTAATAATGGTAATAATGGTAATAGTAATTTTGGTAATGCTTCTAATGCTTATGGATTGAATCAACAACAACAAAGTTTTATTGATTTTAGTACAAATGCTGATGATGAATTACAGATGTTAAAGGATGCAATGGAAGTTGGTGCTGAAAAAATTGGTAATTATTTAAGAGATTATTTAAGAAAATAATTCAATTTTTCCTTAAGCAAATAATCAAAATTTTGAATAAAATTAAAATATATATTTAAAAACGCGCCCTTTAAAATTCTATG
Organism: Grigorovia jiainica (nom. inval.); assembly: GCA_030571715.1. Lineage (NCBI taxonomy): Eukaryota > Fungi > Ascomycota > Saccharomycetes > Saccharomycetales > Saccharomycetaceae > Grigorovia > Grigorovia jiainica (nom. inval.). The sequence continues at coordinate 45,888 of JAJLYE010000230.1, read as the reverse complement.
TATAATTAATTAACATAAATAAATAAATAAATATAATAATAAAAAATAAATATAATTATGAAAGCTAAAAATCAGACCATCTAGATTATAGTATATATTTTTTAAGTATAGATAGATACAATAGATGTATGATTAATATATGTGATAAATAAGTAATATAATATTATATTAGAATGGAATATTATTAAATAGTAAAAAAAATGTATAACAGCAAATGGAAACAGAAGATAATTATAATAATACTACAGAGCGATTGCAAATGTGAACAATTACATTACCATTTTTTACATTTTTTCAAACAATCATCTATATTATTATCATTATCATTAATTAATTTTCTCTTTATTGTAACATTACCCAATAATTTATTTTGTAATGTAAATTGTAATTCATGTTGATTTAATAAAAATAATTTTAAATTATAATCATCTGGTTTCATACCAAAAATATTATTTACGTTATTTACCATACCGGGATAAATTTCCATATTGTTGTTATTACTACTACTACTACTCATTTTGTTTTTTTGTTTCTTTATGATTTTTATTTTATAGTGGGAATGAAAGAATGAATTGTATAATTATATATATTTAAAGATCTATTATAAATAAGATTGTAAGTAAATAAACAAGAAAAAATATAAAAAACTGTAAATCAAAAATAGGAGAATTAATCAATTTAAATAATATCAAATAAACAAATTGAACTGAACTGAATTTAATTTAATTAATTAATGTATAAAGAATTTCCCATATAATGAAAACGATGAGTACGAAAAAAAAAAAAAATCAATATTGATTGAAAAAAAATCCGCATAGTAAATAATTTCCCTTGTCAACAATAGGGATATGACATTGTAATTTTATTTATGAAATAAACTCCACTAATATTATCAAATAATAATTTATTAGCCATTTTAATTTTATGTATTGCAAATTAATGTAAAATAAATGCCGTTTACACAGTGTAATTTTAATTTGTTTAATTTGATTAATTTGTTTAATTAATTTGTGTCTGTTCTAGACGTAAATTCTTTAAATTGTTCCGATTAATTATGTTTGGCTGTTACCCTCCCGCACCGCAATTTTTTTTCTTTTTTTCTTTTTCTTTTTTTCCGGATTTTCGGTTTTTATTTTCCGACGGTGCACGGGTGTGCGTTGTGTGTGTGACTGCGCGGTGTTCCGGAACGCGTTTTGTTTTTTGCAATGGATGCATTTCCGCATTGGGAAACCGCGTGAATTTGCATTTATTGGTGTTCCGGTTTTGGTTGTTTCCATCTGAACAGACGCAAAAAAACGCTTCGTACATGTAAGGGGCTAGGCAGAGACTATCCAATGTCCTCCGTCTAGCAATCCGGAACCAGACACAGCGGCTTCTTCAGTCTCTCACGAGATAGACTCAGATAAGGGAAGGTATACTTACCATGAATAGTATCAAATTCTGTGTAATTCAACTAATTGTAATTCATAATATTGTAATTTTTTTCAATTGAAAATTAAAATTTAATTAATTTTTTTTAACAAGATTTATTTAATAAAATTACCAAATAGAACAGTAAACATTCAAGGTATGTAAGAGGTTATTGATACGTCGTTATTATTAATTTTTGTGATTGGTGTAGGTTGGGGGAGTTTGTTGTAGATTATACGTGAATTTAACAAACATTTTTAAGAATTTTAGAACAATACATTATTTAATGATTTTTGTTATTGCAAATAATATGTTCATAGATAATGTTAACTATAATTACTCTTTTCAATGAATTTCATTAATCATTTTAATCAATAAAAATTAATTTTAACTATTTTCAAATGATTTTCACAGAATTTTTTTTTACTAACAATTTAATCTAATTATTCTTTTTTATTATAATATTTTAAAACAATATTAATTTTCAATAATAATAATAATAATAATAATAATAATAATTAAATAAAATTTTTAATATAGATGGCCTCTGCTTTACCACACCCAAAGATCGTTAAGAAGCACACTAAGAAGTTTAAGAGACATCACTCTGACCGTTACCACAGAGTTGCTGAAAACTGGAGAAAGCAAAAGGGTATTGATTCCGTTGTTAGAAGAAGATTCAGAGGTAACATTGCTGAACCAACTATCGGTTACGGTTCTAACAAAAAGACTAAATTCTTAACTCCATCTGGTCACAAAGTTTTCGTTGTTGCTAACATTAAAGATTTAGAAACTTTAATGATGCACACTAAATCTTATGCTGCTGAAATTGCTCATAACGTTTCTGCTAAGAACAGAGTTGGTATTTTAGCTAGAGCTAAAGCTTTAGGTGTTAAAGTTACTAATCCAAAGGGTCGTTTAGCTTTAGAAGCTTAAATTGATTCAATATAATAAAATAATTATATATTATGTATACTTTTATATTTACCAATTTTTAAACAAGCAATAATATCATCAATAATTTACTGTTTTACATTTTTTTACTTTCCAATAATTTTTCGTATATTTTCCGTTGTTCTAATCTACAATGATCTATACAAAATTAAATTAAATTAAAACAATACCATAATAATATATTATTAGCAATATACAAATTAATATATATTTCATTTTATATACTAATATACTAATAATATTATTAAATATAATTGGTTTTTTTTTTCTTCTTTGTTATAATTATAGTTAATTAATCGACGAGGTGGGAATTTAAAGAAAAAAAGATTAAGAACTTAAATTGTATTTAAACTTACTAATCTTCTTGTTATTTGCTGTTTTTAAATAATTGAAATAAATGAAACAAATAATCTTAATTAATACATAAATGGGGGGATAAAAGGAATAAAAATTTTTTTGGCTTATAGATTCTGCAATATAGAGAATATAATTGAAACTAAAATAAATTGATTTGATATAAATAATGAATTAATCTATGTTATATCATTAATTTTAAAGTTCAATCTATAAAAACAACCATTTAAATATTAAAGCAACTAAAAGAACAAGAGCTATATTGATTGGATTAATTGGACCACTGGTAATTGCAGTTGATTCAGTAATTTTTTCTTTACTAACTTCATCCTTTGGTTCTTCAACCTTTGATTCTTCAATTTTTGGAGTCTCAATCGTTTCTTCAATTTGTTCCTTTTCAGTTTCATCAACAACAGGCTTTTCTTCTTGAATTTCTTGCTTTGATTCATCAATTATATTTTCATTTTGATCCTCTGATTTAATTTCATCATCCACAAATTTATTTTCTATTTCATCAATTGGTTTCACAACATACTTAACTTTAATCTTCTTAGAGACAGCATCCTTACCATATTGTGCCTCTAATTCACTCCAAGATTCAGCAACACTCTTATCACCTAAATCAATTGGTGCTGGTAATGTTATCACTAAAAATTTATCACGACATTTAACATCCTCCTTAGGTTCCTCTGGTAAACCCAAGAAGATGACTTGTATTTGAACAGTCTCACCTGGTGCCACCACAGCAGCATTTGGTCTAACACAATAATATTTGGGTGCTGTTGTCTTCACTTTAAATGCAATTGTCTCAGTAGAATTATTTGAGATAGTGGCAAATTCAGTGGATTGTTCAGTCAATGGGGACTGGTATTGTAATACGTCTGGTTTAATTTCAACAAGTGACATCTCTATTGAATACGGTAGTGCAGGTTCGGGACAATCGTGTATGTATGTATGTATATAATGTACAACAAACTTGTAATTGTTTACAAATTGTAATTTAATTTTGTTTGTTTGTTTTTTTATTTTTTTGCCCAATTTGAAATTTGAGGTTTCTGCTGGAAAATTATGGGGGGAAGCTAATGAATGCAGAACAGGGATGAGCCGTTATGAGAATTGAATGGAAGCTGGTTTTGACGTATAGTGGTTTTGTGTATATGTTGTACGTTGTATATATATACATATATATACATATATATGTGTTAAACTAGTAGTCTTCGCCCTTAGACACAACTTCCTTCTTATGTGGATGTAATAAAATTGTATGTTCAAATTGTGCAGTATACGAACCCTTAATATCTACTAATGGTGGGTAATCCTGTACAAATCCTTGTTTCACTAAACTGTTTAATGCGAATTGATATTTATCTTCACCAAGACGATCCAAATAACGACGACAAAAGGGTAATGAACCAAAATTTTGATTAATGGTCTTTAATAATGCCTTAGCACTATGTAATGATGGTGCACCATTTATCTCCATATTTCTAGCATAATGTGAACATTCACCATCTGTTACAACATAACCTCTACCGGTGGAACCAAAAGTTTCAATGGCAAAATGTTCACCTTCCTCCATCTTAGTGTTATCACCATTTTTCACAATTGGTACAGATTTACCATCATGAATATGATATGGACCAATATTATGACCACATAAATTTCTACATGGTTTAACTTGATAAGTTTCACCATTAATTTCACATTCATATGATTCCATAACTTCTTGAATGGCTTCACCAATATCAGTTAATCTAACATCAATACCAGCTTCTTTAATACCAGTATAAGTGGCATCTTTCACTGCAGCTAATAAATTATCATATTGTGGATCAAATGATACAGTCCAAGCAGAATCAATAATATTACCATTAACTTGTACACCAAAATCCACTTTCATAACATCTTCATATTTTAATACAGTTTTATCACCTTTATTTGGTGTAAAATGTGCAGCAATATGATTTAATGAAAGACCAGTGGGGAAACCAATACCTTGTGATAATGGATTTTCCATCTTTGTTAAATCTTCAGCACCAGTAAATTTCCTAGTGGAATTTTCAATCATATCAGCAATATCAGTTAAATTCATACCTGGTTTAATCTTTGGTTGAACATATTTTCTTACACGACGATGAATTTCAGCACCTTTCCTTACATCATTCCAATGTGATTCACGATTCATATCTCTTTGTAAATATCTTTTCTCTTCATCTGTAGTACGTGCTAAATTAAAATCTTGATCGTAATCTAACCATTCACCTTCTGGATAAACACCATCCGGATAATAATTTTCAATCTTTTTAATTGGATTCTTCTTCTTCTTCTTCTTGTTTTTCTTCTTCTTCTTAGTGGCATCGTCATCATCATTATTGTAATTTAGATCTGAGATTAGATCCTTGAGGGATTGTGGTTCATTGGATTCGGATTTGCCAACTTCGGTCTCTTTAGTGACAGTCTCATCTTGTGCAGCGGACTGCTTTTGTAGAAGATCAGCGGGGATCTGTATATTTAGTTTGTCGACAGCAGTATCGACCAACTTGGAATCGTTCATCATATTGCAATAGTGTTATAATAAAAAGGTAGTGCAATACAATACAATACAATACAATACAATATAATATGGTGTGATATATTGTTTCATAAAGAGAACCAAATTTAAGTTTAAAAAAATATTTTTTTTAAACGGTGCAATAATATTCAAGAAAGGTAATAATTTAAACTGTAACATATACATAAATACAACATGCTAGCAGTATGGAACTCTTTAATGAGACAACATATACCCCGTTACGTTCCTGTCAATAAAGTAATCTGGAATTGTGCTCGAGGTCAACAAACATGGAAAAATCCCCTAAGAGATATGACAATGTTCAATAAGGATAAACTAACAAAAGATAAAAGTTCACAGACAGACTTAGCATCACAATTGAAATTGAGTAACGATACCACTGGTTCAGACACATCATCAACATTTTCCTGGCTACATTCAGGAGAGAATATAGACAGTAGCCATTTTCAAGGTAAACGTAATCTAACCCCGGATGAATTACAAAGACGTAGATTAGACAACTTGCAACAAATGGAAGACATAGAAATAAGAGAAAGGTCGTTAAACACCATACTGGGTGTGAAATACGGTAGGACTGTAAAAGTTAAGAATGGTGATACCATGACGGCGTTCCGTAAATTGAATAATATTATTAGAGAGAATAATATACAATTGGATAAGAGGAAACAAATGTTTCATATGAAACCTAGTAAAGTGCTTAGGGAGAGACATTCTCGTGTACATAGGAAAAGATTCAAGAAAAGTTTTCTCCATACTTTACAAATGGTGAAAGATGCCAAGAGAAGAGGTTATTAATACTGTACTATGCTACGCTAAACTACACTACTTTACAGTGCACTATATTATAGTAGTATAATAAACATTCGCGTTTTGAAACGTGGAAAAATGAAAAATTATTTTTGTTTACACTGTATTGTTATTGTACACTAAACTACACTATACTGTATTACAACTGGTAGTAAGGTTTGTTATATTATTCTATACTACGTTACACCACTCTACACTGTATTGCACTGCATTATATCATATTATAATAGATAATGAGACACAATTTTAGTTTTAAGAATCTTTTAGGTGATCCATTCGGTTCATCCACTGTATTGATCTCTATAATATCATGGTTGATCTGTTTAGTGGGTTCCATCGCATCCACTTCAGATGCTGATGGGTATCCTAAATTTGCCTGGTGGGGGATTGTTTTCCAATTTTTAATCATTTTAGCCATTACAATTTTCTATTTATTTGATTTAATCGATTATTATAAATCATTTATCATGGGTGGTAGTGCTATTTGTTTAGTGTATAATTCCAATACCGCAACAAATATTGTTTACGATAATATACCATCAAAAGCTGCCGCATCCGCAGGTGTGATCTTATTATGTATTATTAATATTATTTGGTTATTTTATTTTGGTGGGGATAATGCATCACCTGTAAATAGATGGATTGATTCGTTTTCCATAAATGGTATTAAACCATCTGCTACTGAACATACTAAATTAAGAGCTATGCGTCGTAGAACCAATATGCTAAGACAACAATCTGTTAACAATGATAACAGTATGAATAACAACAATATTCCAAATCTTAATAATTTAAATATTGATTCAAATATGGGTGGTGCTATTCAATTACAAGATAGTCCCATGAATATGTCACAGGCAAATTTTATGTCATCACAAGGATTACACGATTTAAATAATGTTAATATTAATAATAATGTTAATAATAACAATGACAACACTTTCTTAACTGAAAATAATGGTAATACAATGATGTCAGGTACTTTAGGAATCTATAGTGAAATGGGTGATGATGATGATAATTTTATTTATGCAGCAAAGGCAATTTATTCATACGATGCAGATACTAATGATCAATATGAAATTTCATTTGATCAAGGCGAAATTTTAAAAGTTACTGATATCGAAGGTCGTTGGTGGAAGGCAAAACGTTCGAATGGTGAAATTGGTATTATTCCAAGTAATTATGTTGAATTATTGGATAATAATTAGACTTGGAAGATTGAAGTTTATTTATTGGAAATGAAAAAGAATGATCATTCAATCAATGAATCTTATTGTAATAGTATTAGCACCAATCAATTTAAATAAATAACACATAATAGACAATAAATAAACTAAAGCGAAGACAAAGAAAATCAATAATAAAAGTACTTAAATAATCTAATCGTTTTCTGTGTAAACATTTACATTCAAATCTTTTATATAATCATATGCTTAGTTAGTTGTAAATAATATTAAAATTTTATTCCATTTATTTCTTTCTCTTAAAGTAAAGTATTTCTGGTATTATGCAAATAGAGTGATTGATTATTTTATTATAATTAAATGAATATACTATATAAAAATGTCAAAAAATTGATTTAAATCAATGTTTCAAAATTTTTAAACTTAAATTAATAATTTGAATTTATATAGAAAGATGATTGTTATTTATTTTAAATTATATATGTAAAGAAAATAGTTAAATTAGTTAATTAAATAATATTTTGTTTACACAACAACACCAGAGTTAGAAGCAACTCTTGGCCATAAATCGGCACATTCTTTACCGACTGGACCAGTAATAGCGGAACCCTTCATTTCACCCTTTGGATTAGCAATAACACCGGCGTTATCTTCGAAATATAAGAAAACACCATCCTTTCTTCTCCAAGATTTAGATTGACGAACAACAATAGCTGGCATCATCTTCTTTCTTAATTCTGGCTTACCTTTCTTAACAGTAGCCATGACCATATCACCTAAAGAGGCAGCTGGTAATCTGTTTAATCTAGAACCAGAACCTTTAACAGAGACAATGTATAAGTTTCTAGCACCACTGTTATCAGCACAGTTCATGATGGCACCAGTTGGTAAACCTAACTATTTTAAATTAAAAAGTTTATTAACATTTCCAAATTTGATTAATTAAAGTAAATTAAATTAATGAGAAAAGTAAATAAAAATTGATTGTTAGTAAATTAAAAGAACTTATTATTGTGTTAATGAGATTTAATTAAAAAAACTCATAATAATGATTATGATTTATTTTGCATTTTTTCTTTAGTTGTGGTTTAGAATTTTTTTCAACAAAGACTTATGAAAACGTTTTAAAAAATTTCACTGTTATTCCACAAAAATTTAATTATCAATATAGTTGAATACAAACATTTTTCATCTTATTTGTAAATAAAATTAAACGTAATAAAATTTTTCAAATCAAACCAAACCAATTAGAAAAAACACCAATATAATCATAAATCATATTTTAAAACTATCACTAATTAAAAAGACATACAGAAATTCTGAATTTAGTACCTTGAGCACCGTTAGACATATTTACCGAGTATTTATTGTGTTATTGGGTTAATTAATCGAACAAAAAAGTAAATTAAATTAACTATATTAAATTAATAAATTAATTGGAATATTTTTGAAAAATTTCAAACAAGTTGAATGGATTGAATGTTACTAAGGAATTTACAAAGAGTCGTTTAGGGAGTTGAGATGCGTACGTAGACGGAGATGGTGGCAAATTTACCGATGATGTTGGAGCTAGGCTCAGACACTAGGCGGAGAGTTTGTTTGAATGTTTAGTAGGAACGTAGTTGCTTTTCTGAGAACAGTCTCCGCGTTTCCTGTTTAGGAAATTAGAACACTTGGAAATTTGAAAAATAGAAAAACAGTAAAATTTTAAAACAAAATAGCCAGGGTGTGTGGGTGCTGCAAATGTTACCGTCTTACACAGTCACTAACATGCTTTTAGTTTTCTTTGTGGGCTTTCGTTTCCAAATTGGTTCAGTGTAATGCAAGTAATCATCTCAGGATGTGTATTAGATGTGTTAATGTAAGTATTACAACTAGCAGGTTGTCGTTATATAACTATATACAGATTATACATAAGGTGAGCTAGTTTCTAAATTTTGTCTCATTAGTTTTGCTTCTTGAAATAAGTGTTTACAGTTTAAGAACATATCGATTTCAGTAGCCTTAAACACCTTTTAAACACAATAACAATGCATATATGGTCCTAAAACCGTATAACATAAATGTAATTGTTACAACTTGCTAATAAAAATGAATATTCCAATTCAACAAACTATCACACTCTTCACTTATTCCCACATCATGATAGTCCGAAAACAATGCTCTCGTAATCAAGAAACTATTATTACACAATGACGTCAGCTTTTACATCAGCATTTGTGTCATGGATCTCATCCCTACCCAAAACGGCAATTACCCTTTTAGGCCTGCCCGTTCAATTCTATAAATTCTGAAAAATATCCTGAAATAAAATAGAAAGGTACGGATTCACAAAGACAGTCCCACAAAACGCCAAAATAGATAATAACCAAAATTCAAAATAACATATATTTTCAAAAAATGGTTATTAATCAAGAAAATTAAAAACCATCCGTTTGTTGGGATATGGTTGAACCAATGAATAAGAGACCTAAATTGTCTCCACATGATTCCAGCTTAGAATTAAATGAAGTACGTTTAGAAGAAGTTGGTAATGAACCAGTGCCTATATTAAGTCAATCTAAGGTTAATAATGATATTAATCATAGTGATTCTAGTGTAGAGACCGACATTGAAGATAATATTGTTAACAAAGTCCTGGTAACTCATAGAGATAAATCAAATGAAATTACTAATATTGTGAATAATGATAATAATGATGATGATAGTAATAATAAAAATAATAATAATGTTAACAACATAAATAATGATTCTGCAGTGTCCACGGACATTACAACCGTGAATAGTAAAAATAGTAGTAGTATACAGTTAAAGGATTTAATATCTGAAAGTGATTTTAGTGATATTGAAGTTTTAGAAGAGAGGAAAATTGAACAACCTCATTCAGATGAACTTATTGAACATATTGATTTAGAAAAAGAGGAACAAGTTGTTGAAATACTTGACGATGAAGAAGATGAACAAGAATTGAATAAAGGTAAAAAATTACCTGAGACTTATAAACCTATAAAGGATTATAAATGTCCAATTTGTTTTGATTCACCTGAAATAGCCACTGTTACAACATGTGGTCATGTATTTTGTTGTCATTGCCTATTTCAAATGGTTAATAGTTCAAATATTAATAATGCAAGACATATTACTGGAAAAAATCCAACTACAGGTCTTTGTGCACTTTGTAGAGGGAAAGTTAATCTAAAGACAATTAAATTAATTAAATTGAAAAAAATTAGAGTACCTAAATAAGATATCTTACCTTGATAGAAGGGGTTACGTATTCAAAAAAAAAAAAAAAAATGCATTCATCAAATATTCATGATAATAAGAGCAAAAAGTGGTGATAATGGTAAAATTATTATGAATTTTATTATTATTACTCTTTTTTTTTTTTTAATGACACAAAAATTTATTTTTAAAAACCGTATTCTTTTTAGAATGGACAATTATTAATATTCATATAACAAATATTCAATTGTATAACTGCTTAAAATTGATTAATATAACAAAAGAAATCCTAAGTTTTTTAATTTGTATTACAATTTGTTTTACAAATATTTTATTTTTTATTTTATACTATTCATTAATGAAACACTTAAATGGTGAATCATCTAATAAAAATAATGAAAATATCAAATACTCGAATATCTCACAATATGGTTCTGATATAAATATTAATTCTAATGTAAATGATAATAAAAATAATAAAAATAATAATTTACCATGGAAACATAAATTCTTTAATTTTACAACAAGAATAACTAACCAAAACAACAAAGGTGACATACATCATGATATAAACAATGAAGTAAATAGTACCTATTTCTCTAATGATTATAAATATATTAAAAATAATGCAGGTCCAAAAAGGTTAAATTTATTAAATGATGAATTCAAAAGACCAAACGGGAAAGAATTAAATCAGGAAAATTATACTTTAGAAGATATGTCATCAAAATCAAATTATTTCACATCATACACTAATGACTATATTTCAAATTCAATGGTATATGATAGTAGAAATATTAAAAATAATAACGCTAACATTTGGTACGATTTATTATTACAATTACCAAATATCCCATCTTATAAATTCGATATCGAATGCGATTCTCAATTTGATAATACCAATAAAATAACAAATAACCAAAAATATAATAATGAAATATGGAATAATTATAAGGAATATTCATTAGAACCAACTTCATTCAGAAAATCTTCCAATTTAGAAAAGTTTGAAAGGAAATACACAGACATTACCTACCCTGAAACTGTCGAGGATTATAGAATATTATCTCCACCCATTTCCACTTCAACCACATTTTATAATACTGATAGCTTTAGGGAACAAGCAATTGAAATGAGTCGTACCGAATCTTCATTTAGTCCTAGACCCCCATATGTCACAAATTCAAATGACAATTTTGATCAATATGACGATATTGTAGATGATGATAACGATGATGACATTGCAATTCCAGATGTACATTCCACAGTAATTAACAGTACACTTAATAGAATATTGACAAGAAGACGTAGATTGATACAGAGATTAAGAAGAAGAAATTTATTGAACGTTGCCAAACGTAATATAAAAATATCATCACAAAAGACGAAACTTGGTCTTCTTACAGAAGAAGAATTTATTGCACCTGCAATTAGATTTGGTGTATTTAAAGGTATGATTGATGGAAGATATCTTCAATGTAAATTTAAAAATATTCCATCTCATTACAATTGTGCTTGTCAAGTTGTACCCATTAGAGGTAGTCCATTACGATACTCAATAGATTAAAATGCAAAGGACATTGAAACACACAATTTATAATAACAAGTATATATTATTCTTTATATAGTATTAGACTTTATTCATTATTTTTATTTTCATTTTTTTACTAGATGGATATCAGATTGCCTACATTCTTCTCAAATGTAAAGGGTTCTTTGTGATTAACTTTAATAAGGAAAGCAAATCTTGAACTAATAAAAGTAACTTTTTTTTAATTCAAATTCAAATATAAACTCTACCACATCATATCGGCAATATATAACACATATGACATATACATTAGGTTCACTAAATAGAGCAAATCCTCTATCTTTGATTTTTATTATGAGGAAGTTGTAAAAATATTTCAATTTGATATTTGAAAAACTTATAAACCTGACAAATTAAAAACAATTTCACATAGATTTTAACCGTATTTCTACACAAGATAAGCATATATTACATTCGAAAAACACACTCTATTGTATCGAATTTTAATCTATTATGCCTAACTCTAGTAATTTACTGAAAATGAGTGAATTTTCTAAGGATTCTTCCTCTTTGAGGAATGATAATTATTCAAATACAGAACCTACAAAAATTTTCCCCATTTACATCTGTATCAATGAATACACGAAGAGAATGGAGGATGAATTAGATATGAAACCTGGGGATAAGATACAAGTGTTGATTGATGATGAACAATATAATGATGGTTGGTATTTCGGTAAAAATCTAAGAACTAAAGAAGAAGGTCTATATCCAGTGGTTTTCACACAAGTAATCACCACTGAGAGGAAATCCACATTAATGCGTGCTAAATCTTTGAAGAGATTAAATCTATCGTCTTCAAATTTAAATGTTGATACTAATACTAACAACAACAATATAAGTCATTCTTCATTCAATTCTCCATTATCTGATTCTAATAGTAGTTTGACGACACCACAACCATTAGAAACAGCACAAATATCTCCATTTAAGAAATTTACACATAGTACTAGTAATAATAATATTATTGACAACAATCTAAATGGTTCTAATGATAATGATAATAATTCATTTGATATAAACAATTACAACGACAGTGGTAATATCAATGAGTCTAATCAAAAACATACATCTACTATAGAATCTGAAACCAACTTTAGTGGTAGCTTCGATACCGCTCACTCACATATTAATAGAGATACAAATCTACACAACGATAATAATTTAAATAGATCCATCTCAGTAAGGACAACTTTAAGTGATATTGACAAGGCAATTGAAGAATTAAATTTTAATGATGATGAAAATTTAGAACCTATCGAACAAGAACCAAGCTATGATGTAAGTGCTTCTGCCATTAACGAACTCACTTTTAATAATACATCTGCAAGAAATGAATTAGAAACCAGAGATTCTAATAAGACATTAAAGGATGAATCAACTATTGCTAATATTGACTATGAAAATAAAGATATTCGTGAGAATGATACAGATATTGATGATACTAAGGATGATGGTCTAAATTTGCACGATGTTGAAAATTGGTCCCCTGAAGATGTTACCAAATATTTCCAGATTTGTGGCTTCGATAAAGATGCATCTTATAATTTCACTAAACATAAGATAACAGGTAAAATTCTATTAGAATTAGAATTAAATCATTTGAAAGAATTAGATGTTTCATCATTTGGTACCAGGTTTGAAATGTTCAAAGAAATTACTAAATTGAAAGAATTACAAACTATTCCTGCAGATAATGAAAATTTGGGTAGTAAAAACAACAGTAATAATTCTTCCAGTGATAATAATAATAATAGTAGTAGTAGTGATAATATTAATAATAATAGTGGTAGTAATGATAATCGTAATAAATATCCATCTCGTAGTGCTTTAGGCTTGAATAGAAGTAATAACAATTCATTTAAGAAAGAATTGATGCCACCTGCCGTTTTTGATCAACAAGTAAGGACTAGAGGAAATAATACATTATCAAAATTAAATAATGTTTATAATGAAAACCAATCAGTTACTAGACAAAGATCCACAAAAGGTCAACGTCCTGCCTCCTTAATGTTAAATGATCAATTAGCTAAAGATATCCAAGACGGTACAATAATTTTACCAATGAATGATAATTTAGATGATGCTGATCTATTTGCATCACCAAGAAGACCACCTAAACCACCATCTTATCCAAGTCCCGTTCAACCACCAAAATCTCCAATGTTTAGTAATACCCGTGGTACTTTTGGTGATGACCTTCCAATTACGAATATTAATATCATCGGTGCTAGTAACAATAATACACCCAATAGTCAAAGAGGTGGTTTGATCTACTCTCCTGAGTCAATTTACAAGGATAGCAAGAACGAATCAAAATCTCCAAATGCTAATAAAATTCGTCAAAGTACTATTAATACAGATTCTAATAAGGAAAGTTTAAGATTACCACAATCTAATAGTAATTTACACATGAATGATATAATTAAAGACGGTGCCATTGATGATGATGATGGTGATGATGATCCGACATTTAATAGCACTACTTTAGATGATATTGAATCAGAAAGAGCCACCTCAAGTATTTACGAAAGTGGTTCCAATGATTCTAATTACGAAATTAAAAAGGGTCCTGTTGATTTTAAAGAGAACAGCGAACCAAAGAGGACCGGATCATTTTTATCATTTTTATCTAGATCACCAAATGGATCAGTTAAAAGAGGTAATTCTATTAAGAAGAAAAACACATTTGTTTCAAGTCCCTTTAGGCAACAATTTACTGAAAATGCACAAGGTTCTACACCAAAAAGTGATTTGAATATGAGTAATACTACATCACCATTGAAACCTAATAAATCCAAAATTTTGGATAAGCCAAGATCCGTTAGCGCTAAAGCTGCCATTGATAATAGTATACCAATTGATATGAGTAAAAAAATAATGGATGATGATAAGAAGAAAAGATCAGTCAGCGAAGCGACAAAACCTAAGAAACTACGTCAGTTGACAACTAGACAACCATTAAGAAAGCAACAAACGTCTGCATTTGTGGAAGGTTTAAGAGATATTACCGTCAATCAAGCTTTGAAAACAGCTGATTATAGTGGTTGGATGAGTAAGAAAGGTTCAGGTACCATGAGTACTTGGAAAACAAGATTTTTCATATTAGAAGGCACTAGATTGTCATATTTTGCCAACACAACTGATACTAAGGAAAGAGGTTTAATTGATATTACTGGTTATAGAGTTGTTCCAGCTCGTGATGATGATAAATTTGTTTCTATATTTGCTGCTACAGCTGGTAAGGGTCGTTACTGTTTTAAGTTATTACCACCTTTGCCTGGTTCCAAGAAAGGTTTAACCTTCACTGCACCAAGAGTACACTACTTTGCTGTCGACACCAAAGAAGAAATGAGAGGTTGGATGGCATATTTATTGAAAACTACCATTGATATAGATACCAGTGTACCAGTAATTAGTTCTTATAGTACACCAACTGTATCGTTGTCGAAGGCAAAAGAAATGTTGGCCGAAGCGCGTGAGGAGACTAAGTTGAGAGAGGAACAAAAGAGACAAAACAAGAATAAAGATGAATTTGATGTTGATGAAGATCGTAAATTATGGAATGAGCAACATAATCAAGCTTTACAAAATGTCAGGAAATCTAATAGTAACGTGGCATTAAATAAAGTGGGAACCAATGATACCGGTGGGAACCAATCCACAGATGATAAATCATCTGGTAATATAACAATAGTACAATTTAGTCATGGTACGCCCAACAATATGACACATTCCACCAGTTTCAATTCCAATGGTTTTGCCAATCCCTATCTCTTAGCGTCCGGTGTCTTATCCCCTAACATCAACCACAAGCTTACACACGACACCAAGAACAACAACATCGGCAAGATTGCAGAGGATGAACCATATCTCACCCAACTGTAAACCACAAAACACTCACCACTAACAAGATCCGAGAAATTGAAGATTTGCATTACAAAAAAATGAAAAATTTCTCCGCATGATTTCAATGCAGACACGTTAAATGCAGTTGATCACTGAGATCTAGCACTCCCCAACTACTGAAACACATCGGAACACGTCGGTTAACTACAAGAGCACCGCTAGAGATGTGTATGTATGTGTATCACACTCTTATTTATCTATATATCCATATGTACAAGACTAAATAATGTAATTTTAATTGTTAAACCACTCCACGTCAATCGAAAAAGGAAACAAAATATCTGGCCGTTTTTCAATTTTCCACGCAATAAATTAAATTTGATATTGTTTGTTTGTTTCGTGAATTAATTAATCATTATAATCAATAAATTAATAAATAGTTACGCGTGTAAGTAGTGTTTAAGCTTTGTTAACTTAGTGAAATTTGGGCTACTGAGAAGTTGTTTTATTGTTTCCTGCATAACAAGATTAATTTTTTCATTCGTCATTCAAGTAATTGATTAATCAAACCGTTAGTTAATTAGTCGTCATTCGCATTTGCAATTTATAAAACCTTTTTTTTTTACGTTGTTGTTGCATTTCTCTGGTTCCATATAAATAATTATTCTAGTGGTTTAAACGTTCCATATTACCTATCTATCTATATTGTAATTGTATTGTAGAAGAACAAATCAAAAAACAAAGAATCAAAAAGAATATATTTAAATAGGACTCACAATACAAATAATATAATAAAACAATGAAATTTAGATATAATTTCTTATTGATTATAATAGCGATTTTCTTTATATTGAGGTATTTATTTTCATTTCTCTTAGGTGATGATTACCGTTATTTAGTTCCAACACTCTACCGTTTAAATGATCCGGTAGAACTACTTGTTAATAAAGTGGAATCCGATCTAACGCAATTACCATACGGTTATTATGATTTGCCGTTTACTTGTCCACCTACATATGACAAGAAACCATTACATTTATCACTAAATGAAATTATTAGAGGTGATCGTAAGTGGGAAAGTAATTATAAATTATTCTTTGGTAAAGATAACGATTGTGAAGTTCTTTGTGCTAGAAAGACAAAAAAGGATGGTATGGAAACATTGAAAAAATTAATTGAACAAGGATATGTAGTACAATGGGATATTGACAATGATTTACCTGCCTCTACCACTTTCATATCTACTACTGATCATTCAAAATATTATGCATCAGGTTTCCCCTTAGGTTATGTTGATGAAGATACCGGTAAAATTTATTTAAATAATCATGTTATGTTAGTCATTAGATATCATGCAGTGGATGATTTTAATTTTACTATTGTTGGATTTGAAGTTTATCCTAAATCCGTATCAGATTATCACTGTCCAGGTGCCTCTAGAAACTATGATCATTATGAAGTTATTGTTCCTGATGATCCAGAACAATTAACCTTTTTACCCTTTACATATTCAGTATATTGCAGAGAAGAATTCGATTTAGAATGGAAGGATAGACATAATCTTTTCTTCCATAGTGGCGAATTATCTAAGGAAGTATCTGATAAATTTCATTGGATAAGTTTATTAAATTCATTTGGTATTACATTTTTAACCACTTTCATTGTAGCATTAATACTAATAAAAATCAATAACGACAGGAATAATAAGGACAATGATTTAAATTTCAATTCGAAAGATGAAAATTCTATGGTACAAAAGACACCAATTTATGTTACCGCCAGAAGTTGGTATTACGATGATAAATCACCAATGCCCCATATTTTAATTTTCCTTGTCTCTATGGGGGTTCAATTTCTTTTTACTATTGTTGGTAGTTTAACTATTTCCATCTCTATTAATAAATTAAATAATATTAGGCACACGGTATTATCAATGGCATTACTATTTTTCATTATCGGTGGATTTATGTCATCGTATATTGGTACTTCATTAGCCATTCAAAACAACAAATTAAATGCAAGAAGAGGTTCCCTAAAGAATTTAATTATAAATTCAACAATTTTCCCTATTGTTTGTGGTTCATTATTACCTGGTTTAATAATGCTAATTACCATTGGATTAAATAGTATTATTTGGTTACATGATTCCACATCTGCATTACCATTTAAGACCGTTGTTCAATTGATCGCGATTTATTTCATCATTTGTATACCATTAAGTATACTCGGTGGTCATGTTGCCAAAAGAATGAATTCAAATGACTACCCGCGTATGAGAAGTGATTCCATTAAGAAAAATAATATAATTGATATTAAAAAATCATTTATGAGTAGTAATTTTTCATTTAAATCCATTAAGAATAATTCTATAAGTTGTATTGTCATCCTATTATCAGGATTATTACCATTTATTATAATATATGTCGAATTACAATATGTTTATAAGACAATATGGTTAGAGAAGACAACATTTTATTATCTTTATGGGTTTCTTCTAGCCAATATTATATTATTATGTTTTGTCATTTGTGAAATATCAATTATTGGTATCTATTTAATGATGAATCTTTATGCTATTGAATTTCAAAATTCATGGCGTTGGAAAATATTTCAATTATCAAGTAGTTGTGCTTGGTATATGGAATTTTATTCATTATATTATGTCTTTACGATATTAAATATACGTGGATTTTCATCAATTTTCCTTTCCATTTGTTATAGTTTACTCTTTAATACACTTTGTGGGTTAGCAATGGGTTCATTAGGTTATTTAATAACGAATATTTTCGTAGAAAGATTATTCAAATTGAAATATTCATCGTGATTAAGATTCATGTCAAAGAAAATAAAATAAAGAACTGGTAGGGATCAAATTATTTACGGACTAAGGCGATCTGGAAAGACAATTTAATTAAAACATTGTGATATATTAAGACAAAAGTTATATAAAGTTTTATATATGTGATATATACCTGTAGAAAAATGCATAGAGTTATGCAGACGTATGCTAAACAAATATATTAATAAATAATAATAATTATCAGAGTAATAGAAAAGTTATTTTTTCAATACAATAATATATTATATTACAAATGATTTTTTATATTAATCTTAAACTAACATAATAAAATAAAATAAATACATATAAGATTTATATACAATTAAAATATTAAAATTCTATATTATTATTTTGCAATGGTATTTGATTCATGTTAATTTGTTGTTGATGTTGATTATCACCATGATATTGAACATAACCACCCATACTATTATTGTTATTATTGTTATTTATTTGATTATTATTATTTTGCTGTTGTTGTTGTGAATGGGTATTAAAATTCATTTGATTATTGTTACTATTATTATTATGATGATGGTGATGGTAATTTGTTTGATTTTGTGGAGTTATATAATTATTAGTTTGCTTTTGTGAATATTGTGAACGATTATTATAATTATTTCTTCTATTATCCTTATTATTTTGATTATTATAATTATTTCTTCTATTATTTTGATTAAAGTTTTTATTTTGATTATTATTATAATTACCAGATCTTCTATTATCTTTATTTTGCATTTGATTTTGATTTTGATTATTACCAATTTGTTGTCTTAAAGTATCAATAATATCATCTTGTAATTTAATAAATTTAATATATACACCCTTTAAATAGATTTCCTTTAATTCAATTATTTCTAATTTATTATTATCATTAAACATTGAATTTTTAAATTGTTTAACATTAATTAAAGTTAAATTCATCCAATTATCAACATTAGTTAATTCACCTTCAATGATTTCACCACTTTTCAATTCGATACGCATTTGTTGCCCTTTAGCATTGGTTAGTAAATATAAGGGTAACATTTTTTAATTATTTCTTAACGATTGGGTAATTATAGTTTAAATTTGCAAATTACCTTAAAATTAAATATCAATATTATATTATGATTATAATAATTCTTATTTTTTTTAAATTGTTTAAGATTTTCATTTTTGTTAAATTTGGAAAACTTCAAAATCGTGGACTGTGACGTGTTGCCGTTTTGGGAAATGCAAATTACACGTGGTAATTCTGAAATTTTATAAATGTCACGTGTTGTAACGTCACGTGCTACCGTAAACAAAACCACGTGGCCGACCCCGCGCTTCCTTTTTCGGGAGTTCCGTGCTTTTTCCTATTTGGGGCAATAAATTGATTTGCCTTTATAAAGTAATTAATTTAATAAACAATAGAATGTATGAGATCTAAGATCTTTTCTGTAATATCCTATTGTTAATTTTATCATTTTATCTTTCTTTTATTTCCAGTTGTCAGTAAACATAAACATTATACTGTATCTATTGTGTTAAACTGTGTACTGCTTATTTCTAATATTTGGAACAGATAGATATACTCATTCCTATGTGTTTGACCCATAATTAAATTTAGCACATTTTAAACATAATAGTTACAATAATTAATTTGCATTGCCTCTATTTTGTTCTTCTAAATTATTGAAAAGTCTCCGCAATTGACATTCTAAACTACAACTAAAATACAAAAGAAGGTTTAATACTATTTTGTGCCTTTTTATATTATATTATTTATTGGCTGAAAACATTGATCAAAAATGCTGCATAGTTCATCACCAATTACTGATTTCAATACTAAAAGCAACAATATTGGCAATGATCACGAAGCTTGTATCGAAATTGCTAAATATTCTGAAGTGGAAGTATATGAATCTTTCATAAAAGGCTCAGAAAATAGAATAGTAATGAGAAGAATTAAAGATGATTGGGTTAATATTACACAAGTATTTAAAGTTGCAAATTATTCAAAGGCAAAGAGAACAAAAATTTTAGAAATTGAATCGACTTATTTCAGTAAATCTGAAAAAATTCAAGGTGGGTATGGTAGATTTCAAGGTACTTGGATACCATTATCTGATGCTCGTGTAATTGTACATAAATATAATATTAAAAATGTTATTATAGATAAATTACTAAATTTTAAATTTGATCCAAATAATCCACCATTTAAAAGGTTGAAAAATACTATGAAAAGGACAATTTCATCAAATAGTTCTATTGATTCTAATAATAATATTAATAATAAGAAAAATAATACTAACAATAGCAATAACAATGTAATTGCTGAAAATTTAGACTTAAGTTTAAATTATTTAAAACAAGAAAATATTAAGATTGATAATATTCCAAGTACACATCCATATTCTTTACCCACTGTTTCAAATATTGATCCCAATTCAATAAGAAATGAAGAAAATAATCAATATAGAGAAATTATTTCAAATGTAAAGAAAAATAATTTAGTTAAATTAGATAAATTAAAGAAAATAAAAAATAAGAATAAACTTACTAATAAAGAAAATATCAGTAGCAAAAAAGATAATAATAACAATAATAATGAACTCGCCCCAATACAACAAATAAATGCAAATACACAAATAATTGACGAGTATAAATCAATAATATTGAACATTTTATCGATTGAAGATTTTAGAAACAATAATTTTCAAGATAAATTAAATAAATTATCAATTTTACCCATTGGCCTTGATATCAATTTTACCATAGATAATCAAAATCATACTTCTTTACATTGGGCTACCGCTATGGGTAATTTGCCGTTAGTGGAATTATTAGTATTAAAATTACGGGCAAATATATTATTAACAAATTCGATGGGGTTTAATTGCATCACGAAATCAATATTCTATAATAATTGCTTTAATTTGAACGTATTCCATAACATTTTAAAAATTTTAAAACCTTGTTTAATAACACCTGATAGTAATGGTAGATTGCCATTACATTATTTAGTGGAGCTTACAATAAATAAATTTAAGGATCAACATATTATTGATTTTTATATGGATTCCATTTTAAATTTTCTTAGTAATCACAGTAGAGATTTATTAGTCAACTGTTTGAATTTCCAAGATTTTTCTGGTAATACTGTTTTACATTTAGCTGCATTGAATTCAAACTGGATACTTTGTAATAAATTTTTCAATTTAGGGGCATCTGTAGATATTGTCAATAGGAATAATGAAACACCGATGTCAATTATGGCCTGTAGTAATAAGAATAATAAGAATAATAATAACATAGTTGAAAGTGTTAATAATAATAACATAGTTGAAAGTGTTAATAATAATCCAAGTATCGATCCTATTATAATTAATGACAATGATAATTTAAAGATGAATAAAAATAAGGAAAATACCAATAAAAATAATATTCAACAAAAAAATATTCCAAATATTGTAATTAGTAATGAGACAACAAAAATAATGAATTCTGTAACCACTAAAAATAAAAATAATAATAGTACTACTAAATTAATTAATAGTGGTAAGAAGAAAAAGAAGAAAAGAGAATTGATAGTTAAGAGAACAACCAGTGCAAAGCAAATGCCAACTTTTTCAACACAATCTACAATCGATTTAGATACACAAGTTGATAATGCATTAGATATAGCAATTGACAAATTCGATAATTTAATTAAAGATAGTAGTAGTAACAATATTAAATTTGACAATATCGACCCAAGCAAAGATAATAAAAATAATTCCATGCATTTAACAGACAATTCTAGTTTGAATACCGTACTAGAAGATATAACAACCCTTGATAATTTTGATACATCAATAATGGTTAAAAATGTTCATGACAATACAGTAGATCTGTTACAGGAATCGCCAATAATGATTAAAAAAAGAAAAATTGGTAATGTTTTAACTAAGAATAATATCCTCGATGACGATAAAAATAATATTGGCTACGATAATAATACTAATAATAATAGTAATAATAATAATGTATTAGATCTTTTAAAGACACCAAAGATTGCCAATATGGGCAATTTGGAAAGTATTGATTCTTATTTAAACATTACCTCGACATATAATACTAATTTAACACATGGGACTCCAATTCTACTTAAGACATCTGGTTTCAAAAATGTTATAAAAAAACAGGATCTATTGGAGTCAATTAGTCAATTGAAAACTATAAACAATGAAATGACAAACTTTTTAGAGAGCAATATAAAGATGTTCGCTTCTAATACAAAAATTGCAATTGAAAAAATAAGAGTTACTAAAGAAAAGACTGCTAGATTAATGAAACAATATGATCACATAGTAAATAATTTGAATAAGATCGAAGACGCTAGGTTAAAAGATAATGAGGGCAAAAAACAAGATATAGATAAAAGTATTGGTGATGAGAGGGTAAAGTCAATTGTAACTATTATTAACAATTATAAAAATATGCTTGGGAAGATTCAATTAAGATATGTGCAATATATTGAAAAAAATCAAGCATTGAGGTTGGCAACAATGATTCATGATGAAGAGATGAGTATTAAACCTGATGCCGATGGTGATGATGAAGATATTAACACTGATCCACAAAAGTCGACTAGTAAAGAACCCAAGATAAAGCAAAAAAAGGAAGAAGACGATACTGTAGAATTGCAGAAATTAGCTATAAAATTAACATTACTACAATTCAAGAGGAACGCTATAATAAATAACATTTGCAGGAACAAATGTAATGAGAATTTAAATGATAATGTTATTAAATATAAGAAACTGATTGGCAACAAAATACAAGATATTGATTATACTTTAGATGAGATTGAGAAGGACTTAAACGAAAACGATCTTAAAGATCAAAAGAAACTTTAATCTGGTCAAAATCACGATTTACACGGTGCTGCAAAATATAGTAATACACAATAATATAGGACCCTTTATGTAAATATCCAAACAAAGTAATGTAATCCACATTACATTCACACGCGTCTTGAAACAATAATAACAACAACAAACGATCAAAAACTTTCATCAACACAACAGTGAAATCACTGCAGCATCTTTTGTTTACATTCGCCCTTTTCTTTTTTCCGCGTGTGAAAAAAAGTTCAAAAAAAAAATCGATGAGGTGAAAATTTTTTTTTGATTGAAATTTTTTTATTTAAATTTAATACAATTTTAAATTTTGATTTAAGAAGGATCAAGCTCGATTTAAATCGATTATTCAACAGTATACACTAAAGATATATAATCATGGATCAACAATTTTTGACCCAATTAGAACAAACTTTGGCCGTTGTGGTTCAACCAAATTCTACTAATTTAAAGGAAGCCACTAAAACTTTACAATCACAATTTTATAAACAACCACAATCTGTTGCCGCTTTAGTTCACATTTTACAAAACAATACTGAAGATGGTTTAAAACAATTAGCCGGTGTGGAAGTAAGAAAATTAATTCCAAAACATTGGGAAGCCATTGATGATGCCACTAAGGGTCAAATCAAATCATCCCTTTTACAAACTGCATTCTCTGAACCAAAGGAAATCATTCGTCATGCTAACGCTAGAGTTATTGCCGTTATTGGTTCTCAAGAATTAGAAAGTAACAAATGGCCAGAATTAGTTCCAAATTTAATTCAAGCTGCCGCTGGTGATGATTCTCAAACTGTACAAACTTCTGTTTTCATCTTATTATCTTTATTAGAAGATTTCACTCCAGCTTTAGTTGCTTACATTAATGATTTCTTAACTTTATTTGCCAAGACTATCAATGATGCTACTTCTTTAGAAACTAGATCTTTATCTGCTCAAGCTTTAAATCATCTTTCTGCTTTAATTGAAGAACAAGAAACTATTGATTCAGTTCAAGCTAACCAATTTGCTTCTTTAATTCCATCTGTTGTTAACGTTTTAGATGCTGTTATTAAAGCTGATGATACCATTAATTCTAAATTAGTCTTCAACTGTTTAAATGATTTCCTTTTATTAGATTCTCAATTAACTGGTAACTCTATTGCTGATTTGATTAAATTAGCTTTACAAATTGCTATTAATGCTGATATCGATGAAGATGTTAGAGTTTACGCTATTCAATTTACTATCTCCGCCTTATCTTACAGAAAATCTAAGATTATTCAAGGTAAATTAGGTCCAGAAATTACTTTAGCCGCTTTAAGAGTCGCTTCTGAAGAAATTGATGTTGAAGAAGAATTAAATAACGAAGAAGAAGCTGGTGAAAATGAAGAAAATACCCCATCCTTGACCGCTATCAGATTATTAGCCTTCGCTTCTGCTGAATTACCACCTTCTCAAGTTGCTACTGTTATCATGGAACATTTACAAACTATGTTAAGTTCCGCTAACGTCTACCAAAGAAGAGCTATTTTATTAGCTATTTCTGTTGTTGTTTCCGGTTCCCCAGATTACATCTTATCTCAATTTGATAAGATTATCCCAGCTACTATTACTGGTTTAAAGGATACTGAACCAGTTGTCAAATTAGCTGCATTAAAGTGTGTCCACCAAATGACTATTGAATTACAAGATGAAGTTGCTAAATATCACGAACAATACTTACCATTAATCATTGAAATTATTGACACTGCAAAATTCGTTACTATTTACCATTACGCTACTGTTGCTTTAGATGGTTTATTAGAATTTATTGCTTATGAAGCTATCGCTAAATACTTAGAACCATTAATGAATAAATTATTCCATATGTTAGAAACCAGTAACTCTTCTAAATTGAAGTGTGCTGTTGTCTCTGCTATTGGTTCTGCTGCTTTTGCATCTGGTTCCGCTTTTGTTCCATACTTCAAGACCTCTGTTCAATACTTAGAACAATTTATTCAAAATTGTGCTCAAATTGAAGGTATGAGTGATGATGATATTGAATTAAGAGCTATGACTTTTGAAAATATTTCTACTATGGCTAGAGCTGTTAGATCTGAAGCATTTGCTGAATTTGCTGAACCATTAGTTAACTCTGCTTATGAAGCTATCAAGACTGAATCTGCTAGATTAAGAGAATCTGGTTATGCTTTCATTGCTAACTTATCTAAGGTTTACGGTGAAAATTTTGCCCCATTTTTAGCTACTATTTTACCAGAAATTTTGAAGACTTTACAATTAGATGAATATCAATTTAACTTTGATGGTGATGCTGAAGAATTAGCTGCTTTCTCTGAAGGTGCTAATGAAGAAGAATTACAAAATAAGTTCACTGTTAACACTGGTATTTCTTATGAAAAGGAAGTTGCAGCTGCTGCTTTAGCCGAATTAGCTCTTGGTACTAAATCTCATTTCTTACCATACGTTGAAGAATCCTTAAAAGTCTTACATGAACAAGTTGAAGAATCTTATGGTTTAAGAGAAACTGCTTTAAACACTATTTGGAAGATTGTCAAGGCTGTCTTATTAGCTTCTGATGTTGTTGAAGAAACTTATCCAAAGGGTTTAGTTGCCGCTTCTTATGTTAATGCTGACGTTTTGGCTGTTATTCAAAATGCTAGAACTATTTCTATGACTGGTTTAGCTGATGAATTTGAAACTACTATGGTTATTACTGTCTTAGAGGATTTATCTGAAATGATCAAAAAATTCGGTGCTATTATTATCATGGACAATAACGACTCTAGTATGTTGGAAAGTTTATGTGTACAAGTCTTAAATGTTTTAAAGGGTGTTCATACTTGTCAAACTATTGATTTAGAAGAAGATGTTCCAGCTGATGAAGATATGGATGCTTCTGAAACTGAAGCTACTTTACAAGATGTTGCCTTAGAAGTCTTGGTCAGCTTATCTCACGCATTAGCTGGTGATTTCGGTTCTATTTTCGAAGGTTTAAGATCTACCGTTTTAGCCCTTTTCCAATCTAAGTCTAAAAATAAGAGATCATCTGCTGTTGGTGCCTCTTCTGAAATTTGTCTTGGTATGAAGGAACAAAATCCATTTATCCAAGAAATGTTAGAAGCTTTAATCATCAGTTTAACCTCTGATAAATCATTAGAAGTTAGAGGTAATGCTGCTTACGGTGTTGGTTTATTATGTCAATATGCTTCATTTGATGTTTCTGCCGTTTATGAACCAATCTTAAAGGCCTTATATCAAATCTTAAACACAGCTGATCAAAAGGCATTAGCCATCGAAGACGATGAAGCCACCAAGGAAATTATTGACAGATCTTTCTCCAACGTTAGTGGTTGTGTCGCTAGAATGGCCTTAAAGCATGAAAATTTAATTCCACTACAAGAAACTATTCCAACCTTATTATCACATATGCCATTCCAAACTGGTTTTGAAGAATACACTCCAGTCTTCGAATTAATCTTAAAATTATACCAAGACAATAATGAGGTCATCACTAAGGAAACTCCAAAGATTGTTGAAATCTTTGCCGCTGTCTTTACTAAGGAAAGTGAAAGAATTAAATTAGAACAAGAATCTACCTTAGGTAGAGAAGAGAATATGGAAAGATTAAAACAATTCCAAACTGATGAAATGAAGCAAAAGATCATTGAATTATTAAAGTATTTAAATAATACATACGATGGTATCGTTGCTCAAAACCCAGTCTTAGCACCAATTATTGCTTAGATGTAAATGTGATAAAAAAAATTAAACTATATAAATTCATTAAAATTGTATATAAGAATATCTGTGTATTTTAATTGAAATAAATTAACAAGTATTAAAACAGACAGTAATAAAGTTTCTGATACCCAATGTGTTGTATTTGATGATCCCAAATATTTCCATTAAGATGTCTTTACAAAGCGTGTGAGAAGCAAATAATCTCCACTTTTTTCCTTTTAGGCGAAATTAAAATTCCGACATCAAATTCCCTGAAAAATATTTGGAAAATGTTTTGTAATCATTCATTGACATTGAATAAACAATAACGAGACAATTTGAATAGCTACAATACCATTGTCCCTATAGTGTGTATGCATAGTATATCATTGAATATAGTGTCTATTGTTAAAATAATATAGGCTCTCTACACAATATAAATAAATTTAAAAATGTTTTCCAGTAATATGGATTCACGTTCCAATGCGCAATTAGGTGCTATAAATAATAATAATAATAATAATACTAGTAATCTTGACAATAACAATACCAACAATAGCGTCAATATTAATGAAGATAATGACGATATGTCTGATATTCCAAATAATTTAGGTGATAATAATAATAATAATGAAAATATTAATATGCAATATCAACAACAGCAACAACAAAGATTTCATCAACAAGCATATCATAATAGATCATCACAACACGTTGGGTCGGTAAATGGGCCAGTAAACCAACCGTCTTCCAATGGGGTTATAAACCGACCACGGTCTGGGCAATATTCACAAGATATTGTCATGCAGCAACAACAACAACAACAACAACAACAACAACAACAAATGCAGAAACAAATGCAAATGCAGATGCAAAGACAAATGTATCAAAGAATTAGTCAGCAGCAGCAACAACAGCAGCAGCTCCATCAACAGCAATCGCAACAACAACAGCAACAACAATCACAAGATTCACGTCAAAGTATTTCTAGGCATCCAACTTCTAACCAGTTGAATATGCCAGGTAATAACGGCAATGTCAATAATAATAGTGCTGGTAATAATAGTATTCCTAGTGGTACTAATAACAGTTCTGGTACTAATAACAGTTCTGGTACCAATAACAGTTCTGGTACTAATAACAACTATGACGGTAGTACTAATTATAATAATTCATCTGCATTCGATCATCATAAGCCACAATCACAACCTATTCCAATGTTACCAATGCACCAATCAAAAGCAAATCAAGAGAATTTAAATGAATTAATTAAATCGAAGGAAACTCTAAATAAATACATTTATGATTTCTTGGTGAAGACATCATTAGATAAGTCTGCTAAATTATTTGCTAAGGAAGCAAATATTAATGAAAATGAAAATCCAATCGTATTAGACTATACCAATTCATCACAAAGCTTTTTAACTGAATGGTGGCAAATATTTTGGGATTTATTTAATACAACAACAAGAAGAGGTGGTTCCGATATTATCAATAAATACTATCAAATTATAACTAATGAAAGAAGTGTGAATAATACATATAGAGGTTTTATGCTTTATGCTGCTAAATTGCAGGATTTAGCTGAGCAACGTAACGAATATGGTTCTAATGTTATAGATCCTGTAAGCATTGCAACTTTGTTAAATAATTTACCACAATCAATGGTTAATAACCATATGGTAAAAAAATTTACTACAAATAATGATTCAAACAATTTGGAAAATGAGACTATTTTGGAACATCCGAATAGTAATACTAATGCAAAGAGAAATTCAGAGATTATCAATAATAGAGGGATAAGTAATGTAAATAAAGCAAATATTATTAACCAAAATAATAATAATAATAATAATGAAAGTTATGGTGCTGCGTTAGATGCAACAAATCAATTTAATCGTTCTCAAAGAAATTCATATGTTTCAAATACAAATAATGGACCAATGAGCCCGGTAGATCAACAACATGCTAAAATGAGACAATTGCATATGCAACAAATACAGGAACAACAATTACAAAAAATGAGATTGCAGAATCAAGGTCCGAACCAAGGACCAGTTCAGGGACCAGTTCAGGGACCAGTTCAGGGACCAGTTCAGGGACCAGTTCAGGGGCCAATTCAAGGACCAATTCAAAGACCGGTTCAAAGACCGGTTCAAGGGTCAGTTCAAGGTCCACAAATAAGAAGTCAACCTCCACAAAATCAATTCAGAGCGCAAAGTCAAAATCAAGGTCAAAATACACAACAGGGTACACAAGCTAAAGTACAAGCCCAGATGCAAGCTCAAATCCAGATGAAGATGCAAATGAGAGCTAGACAACAGCAACAACAGCAACAGATGAATATGAATATGAATATGAATATGAATGAACCCAATGGGACTAATAATACTGCAAATATGAGCAACATAAACAAAGGTAATGCTAACAATGAATTAAATGTTATGTCACCACCAGCTACTATACATACACCAACTAATATGCCTCATAGTTATCCAATGTCCAATTGGAATAGTGATAACAACTCTATGAATAGTGGTTTGAATATGGATCGCTCAATTAGTGCTGCGTCTGTTTCAAACCAAAAGACCAGTACACCAAATAGAGTTAAACAATTTAATACATTAAATAGTACCCAAATGGAAAATAACATGAAGCTAGAAAATAATTCAGCTAATGTATTGCCATCCACTAAAGATAATAAAAGTGTTAAGATGAAAAGGCAAACCTCTAAAAGTAAAAAACAACAGAATTCCGTCAACAGTTCTAATGCTACTACCCCAGGTGCAACTACAACCACTGGTACAGGTCGTAAGAAGAGAGCTAGTAAAGTATCGACACCAACAAGTTCTGCTATTTCACCCAAAAAAGCTAAAGTGAGAGCAAAGAAATCCCAAAGTACAAGCAATACACCAAAATTTGAAGATTCCAATTATAAAAATCAATTATATAAATTACAAGAGAAAAGCAAGAGTTCTACTTCAACACCAATGGCTTTCCCGATCACAGGTAAATCACCAGCTCCAATTAATTCACAAACTTCACCGTATCAATCGCAAATAGTGAATTCGTTTAAATTACCCAATAGTGATAATTTACCAAGTCCTAGAGTAAATAACTATGCTAGGACTGGCACTAATACTAATAATAGTAATGGTAATACACCGAAGACTGGGACTAATAACTTAACTAATGAAGATTCTGGCAATCTTCTTGAAAAAAGACTATCACGCGCTAAATCACAATTATCAACCGTACCAGAAGATGATATAGATATATTATTAGAAGATATTAATAAAGATACTGATTTCATAGATAATATGACTATTGATAATAAGAATAAAGATATCAAATTAAGTCATTCTACATCTTTTACTAATTCTGGTGACTTACAATCAGTTATGAAGACTACTGAATTTGATTCCATGATAGAAGATGTTAATGGTGCCTTATTTAATAAAATAAAGCAAGATGAATCTGCTATTGACGGGCAAGATTTGGATTTGAATGTGAATCTAGATAATAATGTCAAAAATACTGGAAATGGAAAGGGTGTTAAGAAGAAAGAAAATGCTAGTGGTAATAACAACAAGGATAAAGATAATAACAAATCCAAGAACTCAGATAGTAAAATTGAAATAGATGATACTAAAAGCGGTTATAATATAGAAGAATCCGGATTATCAACCAACCTTCAAATGACTTTAGAACCCGATTTATTAAGTAACAAATTTGATGATGAATTTCAAGGTTTTGAATTCAATCATGTCACTGAAGGTAACGACGATTTGATTGGTAGTACAGATAAATTGGACAAGATTGACAAATCACCATCTGCCTTTGTATCCTCATTATCTAATAATGATAATATGGTAGGTTACAATTCTATTACTCACGAATTTAATGATAACGATGACGATCAAACATCTAATATATTGGATGGTACTGATATGGATTTTAATTTTATCAAATGGACATAATTTTAGTACTAAAATTCACTTTCAATGTATGATACTAGAAGTATCCTTTAAATAGAAATTATTATAACGACGGTGATTACGGTTGGTTTAATGTACAGTATATGATTTCAATATATATTATATAAACGAAAAGACTAGGTCTGTAGAGATAAGTTATTGAACTTTTAATAAATAATAAAAGAATTACAATAAAACGTTAATGTCTTGACACTGGTAAATATTATGATACCAACAACAACTGCTTTCGAACATCACCTACTGACTGTTGTTGTTCTTGTTGCTGTTAGTACTTTGTTCAATGATTTAACGCGATTACCCTGACACAGTTACAATACTATTAAAATTTGAAAAAATTGAAATTTAAGAAACTGTAATCACGAACTAACATTACCATCATCACAAATTTAGCTGAATTTGGATAGATACTCACCATATATTTCAATTGATACATATTTAATATGGCGTTTAATTTAAATAACAATCTTCGTACGGGGCAATCCACTTCAATAGGTACTGAGAAAGATATCGCTAATGATATTATAATACAAAATCCAGCAGATGATTCTATTTCTGATATTGCATTCTCACCACAAAATGATTTTATGTTTGCAGTATCATCTTGGGATGGTAAAGTTAGAGTTTGGGACATTCAAAGTGGTGCCGCACAAGGCCGCTCACAATTTGAACATACTGCACCAGTATTAAGTGCTCGTTGGTCCAATGATGGTACCATGGTAGCATCTGGTGGTTGTGATAATATTGTTAAGATATTTGATGTTAATTCTACTCAATCTAGACAAGTTGGTAATCATGATGCTCCTGTTAGTTCAGTAAGATTTGTTAATTGTGGTCCCACCAATACAGAATGTTTAGTAACAGGTTCTTGGGATAAGTCCATTAAATATTGGGATTTAAGACAACCACAACCAATATCCACAATTATGATGCCAGAAAGAGTTTACACAATGGATAGTAAAGGTGCATTATTAGTGGTAGGAACCGCTGAAAGACATATTGCAATTATAAATTTAAATAATCCAACAGCAATATTTAAGAATACTTTATCGCCATTAAAAATGCAAACGCGTGTAGTTGCATGTTATAATGAAGGTGATGGTTATGCTATTGGCTCCGTGGAAGGTCGTTGTGCTATTAGATATGTTGATGATGAAATGCAAAAGAAAAATGGGTTTTCATTTAAATGTCATAGACAAAATAGTCCCAACAGAGCCGCTGGTCAACAAACTCAATCAAATGTATTTGCTGTTAATAGTATAGCGTTTCATCCAATATATGGTACATTTGCTACTGCCGGTAGTGATGGTACATTCCATTTTTGGGATAAGATACATAAACATAGATTAAAAGGCTTCCCATCAATGCAAGCATCAATTCCAGTAGTTAATTTTAATAGAAATGGTTCTATCTTTGCGTATGCATTAAGTTATGATTGGCATCAAGGTCATACGATGAATAGACCAGATTATCCAAATATTCTTAGATTACATCCAACGTCAGAAGGTGAGGTAAAGGAAAAAATCAAGAAATAAAACTAGTGTAAATTAATTATAATTATTATTATTATTATAATTATTATTTGGCATGAATCATTATCTGTGTGTTGAGTGAGAATTCTCTAATGCGTCTAGGGGAACTTTTTAAAAAAGTTATTGTAGCTGTTATTGTCATATGGATATTCCAAGAAAAGATTACTATTGTATTATATTATTATATAGATATGATTTGTATGTATATTATTTAAGGGCATCACTTATTTGCAAGTTCGTCACATATTTCTTTATATTTATCAAAAATAATGTGGAAATTTATAGAATTTTTTATGTTTAGTAATTTTGAAAATGACTCTAAAGAGCCAAATTTGGTTCAAAATATAAATAATTTTGGATCGAAATCTGATATCAATGACCGCGATGGGGAAGGTTAAACTTACAGTTATGTTTTTCAATTAAATTATCAGAAGTATCACTACTACTTGATAATGACGTTACTTTCTTTTCATTTAAAATTGTTTTAAAATTTAATGGGACATCATCAAAAATTTTCAGTTTATAACGTTTTGTTAGTGGATCTTTAGGGACTACTTCATTAAACTTTCTGAAAAGACTGGTTTTAACTTTTTTTTCTTGATGTGTACCTGTTGATTCATCATCATTAATATTTTTAGAGTTTTCAATAATAGTCTCAAATGAAATTGAAACATCTGAAATATTTCTTCTTCTTTTCTTTTCAATTCTTTCGACATAGAGTGGTGTAGGTAAAATTATTTGCTTTATATCAAAAGTATCCTCCCAATTTGAACAATCCTTTATTTTCTGTTTCAATACATTGCTTGAAATCCAATTAGAATCTAAATTTTTATAAACTTTCTTATGATAACAATCATTCCTTAAATTAATTTCACCATCTTTTGTCATTTCTAATTCAAAAGGAACCATAATCTAGAGTTTTCAATGGAACACATATTTTCCAAACTGCAGAAAAAATGATCACAACTAACCGCCATTATCTCTAATTCACTAATTGAATCCTGTAGTGTTTTCAATTTTTGTGGGGTCAATTCTTGCAACCCTAAAGTATTTGAAACTTTTTCCTTTATTGGGTTTCTTAAATCCTTTGTGGTAACTACTGTTTGTTGTTTATCAAGTTTTACAGGTTTAAGAGAATTTTTATTCCTTAATTTTCTAGTTTTCGATTTATTATCTATCTTCGGTTTGTTCTTCGACTGATCTTGTTTTACGACTTTCACGTTTACATCTTTTTCAACAATTGCTAAATGCTTTGGCCTTTTATAATTGTTCTTTTTTGTATGTGGCATCTATAAATTTTTTTTATATAGTTTGATTAATGTTAAGAGAGTTTTTCATTTTAAATTGTGACATTTTTAAATGAAAGAAGAAACGCTTAAAGCTCGATACACATGAAGAATGTATTAAAGTAAAGTGATGGATTAAATGTATTGGTTTAAACAACTATTCAATGAAAAAAAATACTTTTTGAATATAACATTCAAATCAGCGCTTATTACTATAAAAATTCCGAATACTAAAATTATATCTTCCAAAAATGCATTAATTTT
The DNA here is from genome assembly GCA_030571715.1 of Grigorovia jiainica (nom. inval.). Lineage (NCBI taxonomy): Eukaryota > Fungi > Ascomycota > Saccharomycetes > Saccharomycetales > Saccharomycetaceae > Grigorovia > Grigorovia jiainica (nom. inval.). Next base: position 11,453 of record JAJLYE010000230.1, on the reverse strand, counting down.
ACATATAATATGTACACGTATAAATAAATATACTTTTAACTAAAAATATTAAACTTCCTTACTCCAATGTCAATCAGGAATTAAGAGATAAATCATTCAACATATCCTGTAATTCCTTTTCATATTTTTCCCTTTTCTCAAAATATTCAATAATATCATCATCCTCCTCATCAGTTTCAATATCCACATTATATTTGAGTTCCCTCTCCAAAGATTCCAATTCATCATCATCAATATTATTAACAATATTGGCCTCCCTATATAATTCATTAATTTCTCTTTTCCTTTCATTATCAAAGATAAAATTTTCCATCTGTTCCAATCCACCTCTATTATTTAAAACGTTGACATTTTTCTCCTTCCGTCTCCTTTCTTGTCTAATCTCATGCCTTGTATGGAAATCATTATCTATAATTTTACTATTTAAATTTCTATGATTATGATTACGAATATGTAAATGTTTTGGAATATTATTTTTAATTAATCTTAAATCTCTTCTGGTCTCATTCTTTCTTCCCTCCAATATATCCGACACCACGCCACTACCCCCACCACCAGTCGCATCCACAGTAGTATTAAGATTATTGTTATTTATTTGTAAAGTTAAATCAGTATCAGATTTATTGGAACGAATAGTGGAATAAAATGTTGAATTATCTTTAATTTTATTTAAATTGATTGATGATTTATTTAATGCAGAATCATCGTTGAATAGTGTCATATCGTTGTCATTGAGACTGTTGGTTATCATTACAGATGCATCTAAATATGATATTTTGTGGGTATGATAATTTTAAAACATTATTTTTTTGGAATTGATTTATCCTTCCTAATATCGAAAAAATTCATAAAATATGAAAAACATATTGTTTTGAAATTATGACTAAAATGAAATATAAAATAATATTTATTTATTTATTTGATTAAAAAAGATATATAAAAACTTGAATATTTAAATGTGGTTGAAATATATAAAGAAATGTTAAGAAGAAAAAATAGCTAAATTTCACATTATAATATAGTTATTAGTTTAAATTACGATTGATTAATTAATGGATTAATCAACTTCTTCAACTGTTGGACCAGTATCAGTTGAACCACCAGTTGGACCAGCACCAGGCATTGGACCAGCTCCAGGCATACCACCAGGAGCACCACCAGCAGCACCATAAAATTTAGTCATAATTGGATTAGCAATACTTTCTAAATCCTTTTGTTTATCCTTATATTCATCAGTTGAAGCAGCTTGTGAAGCATCTAACCAATCAATTGTTTCTTGTGCAGCAGTTTCTAATTTTTTAGCATCATCATCACCAACTTTTTCTTTAAAATTAGCTTCATTAACAGTATTTTTCAAAGTGAAAGCATAAGATTCTAAAGTATTTTTAGATTGAATACGTTCAGCTTCCTTTTCATCTTCATTTTTAAATTTTTCAGCTTCAGAAACCATTCTTTCAATATCATCCTTAGATAATCTACCTTTATCATTAGTAATTGTAATTTTATTTGATTTACCAGTACCCTTTTCTAAAGCGGTAACATTTAAAATACCATTTGCATCAATATCGAAAGTAACTTCAATTTGTGGTACACCTCTTGGTGCAGGTGGTATACCAGATAAATCGAATTTACCTAATAAATTATTATCTTTAGTTCTTGTTCTTTCACCTTCAAAAACTTGAATTAATACACCTGGTTGATTATCCGCATAAGTTGAAAAAGTTTCAGATTTTTTAGTTGGAATTGTTGAATTTCTTGGAATTAATTTAGTCATAATACCACCAGCAGTTTCAATACCTAATGATAATGGAGCAACATCTAATAATAATAAATCTTGTGTCTTTGTTGAAGTATCACCGGTTAAGATAGCAGCTTGAACAGCAGCACCATAAGCAACAGCTTCATCAGGATTAATTGATTTATTTGGTTCTTTACCATTAAAGAAATCAGAGACTAATTTTTGTACTTTTGGAATTCTAGTTGACCCACCTACTAAAACAATTTCATCAACTTGTGATTTATCTAATTTAGAGTCTCTTAAAACTTTTTCCACTGGATCAATAGTGGATCTAAATAAATCAGCACATAATTCTTCGAATCTAGCTCTAGTAATTGAAGTATAAAAATCAATACCTTCAAATAATGAATCAATTTCAATTGAAGTTTGTGCAGAAGAAGATAAAGCTCTTTTAGCTCTTTCAGCAGCGGTTCTTAATCTTCTTAAAGCTCTTTGATTAGTTGTTAAATCTTTTTTATTTTTTCTTTTAAATTCATCAGCTAAATGATTAACCAATCTATTATCGAAATCTTCACCACCTAAATGAGTATCACCAGCAGTAGCTTTAACTTCAAAGATACCAGCATCAATTGATAACAATGAAACATCGAAAGTACCACCACCTAAATCAAAAATCAAAACATTTTCTTCATGACCCTTTTTATCTAACCCATAAGCAATTGCAGCCGCGGTTGGTTCATTAATAATTCTTAAAACGTTTAAACCCGCAATTGTACCAGCATCTTTAGTTGCTTGTCTTTGTGAATCATTAAAATAAGCTGGAACGGTAACGACAGCATCTTTAACATCCACACCTAAAAACCCTTCCGCAGTTTCCTTCATTTTAGTTAAAACCATTGATGAAATTTCCTCAGGTGTAAAAGTTTTTGTTTCACCTTTAAATTCTACTTGAACATTTGGTTTACCCTCCTTTGATACGACTTTAAATGGATAATGTTTAATATCAGCGGTAACTTCTGGATCATCGAATTTTCTACCAATTAATCTTTTAGCATCGAATACCGTATTTGATGGATTCATTGCAGCTTGATTCTTAGCGGCATCACCGATTAATCTTTCAGTGTCAGTGAATGCGACGTATGATGGAGTGGTTCTGTTACCTTGATCGTTAGCGATGATTTCTACACGATCATTTGAGAAATGTGCTACACATGAATATGTAGTACCTAAATCAATACCTACAGCTTTAGACATATTATAAATTTGTTAATTGTATGTATGAAATATTATTTTTTGTTAATTATTATTGTATTGTTGTTGTAATTAATAAAACTGTTTTCAATAAGTTTGTAGTAATTATAATTATAATAATTGTTATTATTGTAGATGTGAATGAAAAAAAAGAATTGCGAAAGCAATAGCAAAGATACAGAACTGTGTCTATTTATACCCATTGTATCCCCTGAAATCATACACCAGTTGCTAAATCTTGTGGAACATCGTAGAACATTGTGGAATATAATAGAATACAATAGAATATCGTAGAACGTAATAGAACATCGTGGAATCACATGGAAACCGACACAAACTGTCACAACACTGCAGATCACCATGGCAACAACCATCCCCTAACAACCCGTCAGGTAACCACGCACCTCCACCGGAGATAAACCAACCGGAGATAAACCAACCGGAGATACAATTCCACCAACCCCTTGAAAAAAACAGCTAAATTATCTGTAATGACGGTTGATATACTGCAATTTGCTGGCCACAACGGGAACAGTATTAAATTCTTCCTCTTTTTCCCAATGGGGCAAGTAGTCGCCGGTTTCCTCATCGGGGCATACGGAATCAAGTGTTTCACTGCTGTCATTGTCATTGTTGCTAAAGGCAAGTTGTGGGAAGATATCAGTTATTATCTTACGACAAGCAGGGGGTAACACTTGATGTGCAATAGTATCATCAAGACAACGCCCCCACATGGATTCATTCAACATCGTTTGACAATATTCAAAGGGTAACACTTCCAATTGTTTACTGACTATCTCATTGACAACATTCATATCCGGTACGTCACGACTCATTACTAATAATTCAATTAAATTATGCCATTGTAATGATGATCCATAATTACCCAATATATAAAAATTTAAAAAACTAAATTGTAATTCATTTAAAATTGTTAACCAACCTCGTGTTTGATTTTTAATTATTTTATCATTTAAATAATTTGATTTTGTTGGATATAATCATTTCAAATCCATTTCTTATCGCATCTCTACATTTAATCGATTGTCGTGTATTTAATCAATTTTTCTCCATTTTCATTTTCATTTTCATTCCTTCCCACATTCAAATTAGGTATTTGTCTCAATAACAACTTTTGTTCTTGTTCAGTTACCATATTAGAATCAATATAACCAAACCATTGGCCCTTATCCTTGGGCAACTCCAATAATTCACATATGTCTGTCCAACATAAATAATTATAAAGTTGATAATTTTCAATCAATGATGGATACGTAATTATATTATTCTTCAAATTTTTTTGAATTTCAATAACAACATTTCCATATTTAACAACATCAATCTCATGGAAAATTTCAAATTGTTCAATTGTTGTATTATATTTAACATACAAATTCCGTTGAGGTTCGCCCATATTGATCCAATATCCATATCTCATAGATCCACTATCGTTCATATTCTCTCTCTGGGGACCGCCATCCGTATCTGATACATGTTGGAAATGTAATAAATGTATACCATTAGTTATTGCATTAAATAAAATATTGGTTTGACCGGCTTTTAAATTAATACTAAATTCATCAATACCAATTACTATATCAATTGGTATATACGTTATAATAAGATTACTCATATTCTATACTTATATTTCACATAAATTTATTGCATTTATAAATATTTTAACAACCAACAATTAATAATATTACAATATCGTTTACAATAAATAAATAATACACTTATAAAACCTAACATAATAATAATTACAAAGACCTAATTTTTTTTCTCATCTTGAAAAAAATCAATTTTAACATTTTTTTTTGGTTTTTTTCAAATACTATATAAGCAGAACATTTTACAAGATTAATTGTTTTTTCTTTTCACACATTTCATTTTAGAAAACGGTATAAAAAGATAATTGTAAATGAGATCATTTACATACCTTACACTTTACATACCATTTAACAAACCCCAAATTTGTTTTATTTTATTATGATGAGAAAAATATTACACAGACCTGATCTGAGTTTTTTAACTTTGCAGATAAACAATATTGCCTAACTCTGATTTTTAAACAAATTTAATATCTTATTTTCTTATTTTCGTTTCTCTTTCTTTTCTTTGTATTGTATTGTATATATTTACTTTTGTATAACAAATTGTTCTTGCTTTTACTTTTCAGTATCGATTCTCTCGATGATTAGTTTGAATGTATTGAAACAATGTATTGTCTTACTGCGTAGATATGATTTCAATATTTATTTTTGTTACTTTAATCTTCCCTAAATTTACGAAGTTTCAAAATATATCATCTTTAATTAAATAAATTATACAAATTCAAAATTTAAAAGATTAATAATATTAATGATATGAAATGATTTGTTCCTTTTATGAATGTGCTAAATAAAAAATATAAAATGTAATATATATATAGTTTTTGTTAAAAAAATTTAAAAATAAATTTATAAATAAAATATAATAAATAAATTAATTTTATTTCTATTTTAATTTTTATGAATTATTGAATTTATTATTAAAAAATATTATTATATTATTAAATTTATTATTATTATTATATTGTAAAAAAATATTATAATATTATTATTTTATCTATTTCTTAGCAGTTAATCTTCTTAAATAGAAAGCTAATTCTTCACCTTCTAAGATGTAACCATCACATCTACCAGATTGACCTGGTCTAGAAGAGATAGCAGCATATAATCTACCAGCAGAGAATTGAGATGCAACAGCAGATTCAATCTTTGAAGAAGAAGCTCTAGCAGCCCATTTCTTTTCAGTAGATTTAGAAACTGGAGTAGATTCTTCATCTTTGGTACCCTTCTTACCTAAAGTTTGACCATAATGAGCTTCAAACCATTGCTTAAATGGAGTAGCATCAATTTGAACAATAGCAGCTTTAGTTAAAGTATTAGTTCTAACTAATTCATTGTTAGATGGATGGTAAACAACACCAGCAATTCTAGTCTTCTTAGCAATACCTTCGGAACCCCAAGAGAAGTTACCAGTTTCAATTCTTAAAGCTCTGAATTTTTGGTTACCACCTCTAGTTCTAACAGAATGAATTCTCTTTGGACCAATCTTGGTGTTGGCAGTTTGTCTACCTAATTCAAACTTTCTCTTCTTTCTAAATTGAGCACGTTTAGCACCAGTGGCTGATCTTTTATGACGAGAATCACGAGAAATACCCATTTTTTGATTTGATCTTACTACGTTTTTATTTTTTCCAAAAAAATGGATTGTATAAAATTATTTTTTTTCATTATTTTGTTTTGTAGAAATTAACGGAAATTTTCTTGCGTGTCCCGCAATTCCTTACCAATGGACAATATTTTTGGAAAGAGATTTGTGTTGTGGGTCCTACCGGGAATTGATACTGGTAAGATAGTGTCCCTTCTAGGATAATACTTAGTGGGAAAACGCGGGCAGAAAACATTTACTTTTTTTTCTATCTTGTTTCCACATTTTCCGTAAAAAATATTGGGAAACCATTCTTGGTAATTTGTGTTTGTCCCAAACGGGAAATTGGGATTTCAAGAAAAAAGCTACAAAAAAGTATTTGAAACTTTCCACAAATTTAAAAAAAGAATGCCTGGGTGTGCAATTTCGTTTTGCACAGTCACCCGAGGCATTTAATTCTTGTCCCGATCGGGAAAACTTTAATTAATAACAATTAAATTGTAAACAATAGATAAATATCTTTCATTAAATTAATTATTCAATATCTTATTATCTTCACTATTGCTATTATAATAACAACTACTTTTAAGAGCAAAATGTCTAAATTTGTTAAAAATAGAGAACCAGTATTAGAAAATTTAACGGAAATTCCCCTAACTGAAGCACCAAAGGAGATTAAAATTGATGATGTTAAATTACAAAGAGTCGCTAGACCATTAAGACACGTACGTAATATCCCCACCAAGACAGCAGCCTTCCACTCTAAGGATGGACCCATCACATTCTCATATCAAAATAAAATTAATTTACCCATTAATAAAAATAAATTAGTCGTACAAGTACAATATGTAGCATTGAATCCAATTGATATCAAGATTAAAAATGGGTATACAAACAGTATATATGGGGAAGCTGGTATCGGTAGAGAATATTGCGGTATTATTACACATCTAGGTGATAATTTAAGACAAATAAATACTTGGCAAATTGGTGATAAAGTAATGGGTATTTATTATCATCCACATTTAGCTAAGGGTTCATTACAAAGTTCCATTTTAATTGACCCCAATGAGGATATCATTGTATTGAAACCAAATGCTTTGAATGATAAAGAAGCTTCTGGTACTTTATTTTGTTTGGGGACAGCATTTAATGTATTGGATCGTTTACAAAGAAAGAAATTTTTAAATAAAGATTCAAATATTTTGATTAATGGTGGTACTAGTTCTGTATCAATGTTTGCCATTCAATTATTAAAGAGATTTTATCAAATTCAAAAAAAATTAGTTGTCGTGACTACTGGTACTAGTGAAGAGGCACTCTTAAAATATTTCCCTGATTTAACTGATGAAATAATCTTTATAGATTACTTAAGTTGTAGAGGTAAATCTAGTAGACCATTAAGAACAATGTTAAAGGATGGTGAATTAACACAATATAGACCTATTGAAGGTAATATGGATAATGAGGTAACCATTACATACACTGAGGGAAAATTTGATATCGTATTAGATTTTATTGGTGGGTATGATATACTTTCACATTCATCATCATTAATTCATCAAGGTGGTGCTTATTTGACAACTGTGGGGGACTATGTGGGTAATTATAAAACTGATGTTTTCAATCAATGGGATAATCCAAGTGCCAATGCAAGAAAATTATTTGGTTCCATGCTTTATTCATATGATTACACACATTTCTATTTTGATCCAAATGCAAGTTCCACTAAACGTAACGATTGGGTCAATATTGTTATTGATTTAATTGAAAAAGGTGTCGTGACCACCACTATAGATAAAGTTTACAATTGGAAGGATACTGAAGAAGCATTTTCATATATGAGAACACAAAGAGCTAAGGGTAAGATTGTATTACAAGTAGATGAATTTTAAATTAACCCCCCAAAAGTTGTCCTTCAACTGTGTATTAATAGCAATACCCCACAATTACACATATTCAACGAATTAACAACGATATTAATAATGTGTCATTCATTATGTAAACCCTTTTTCAATGCGGAGAGTTTCCCTTTACTTATATAAAGATAACATTTTAAATCATGGTTTTTGTGTCATCTTCTTCTGGAAGAATACACTTTATATACTTCTTATATAGATACTGCATACATTACAGAATCCATCTTTATATAATTCACCATTCACAACACTGAATTAGAAGACCATACAGAAACATCAGTACGAATTTGATCAAATTTCTGAATTCCATTTAAATTTTTTGCAAAAGAAAAGAAGAAAAAAAAAATAAAATTTTTCAGATGCCCAATTTTTTCAAGATGCCCACTGTACAAGAAGAAGTACATATACAAAAATTAATTGACGATATGGATAGTGAAATAAGTTCAAACAGCATTAAATTAATCTCTGGTAATTCTCATCCAGAATTAGCTGAAGCTATCTCCAAGAGATTGAGTATCCCATTATCTAAAGTTGGTGTTTATCAATATTCTAATAAGGAAACTTCTGTTACCATTGGTGAAAGTCTTCGTGATGAAGATGTTTATATTATTCAAACTGGGTTTGGTCAAGAAGAAATTAATGATTTTCTTATGGAATTATTAGTTTTAATTCATGCTTGTAAGACAACATCAGCAAGAAGAATCACTGCAGTTATTCCAAATTATCCATACGCTAGACAAGATAGAAAGGATAACTCACGTGCACCAATCACAGCTAAATTAGTGGCTAATTTATTAGAAACCGCTGGTTGTGATAATGTTATTACAATGGATTTACATGCTTCACAAATTCAAGGGTTTTTCCATATCCCAGTTGATAATTTATATGCTGAACCATCATTTTTAAATTATATGAAACATAATGTTGATTTAAAGAATGCTATCCTAGTGTCACCGGATGCTGGTGGTGCTAAAAGAGTGGCATCATTAGCTGATAAGATGGATTTAAATTTTGCTTTAATTCATAAGGAAAGACAAAAGGCTAATGAAGTCTCTAGAATGGTTCTTGTTGGTGATGTTACTGGTAAGACTTGTTTATTGATTGATGATATGGCAGATACTTGTGGTACTTTAGTGAAAGCTTGTGATGTTCTTTTAGATCATGGTGCTAAAGAAGTCTTAGCTATTGTAACACATGGTATTTTCTCTGGTGACGCTAAGGAAAAATTACAAAATTCAAGATTAACTAAAATTGTTTGTTCTAATACTGTTCCAGTGGATATCGATTTACCAATTATTGAACAAGTTGATATAAGTCCAACTTTAGCTGAAGGTATTAGAAGATTACACAATGGTGAATCTATCTCTTATTTATTCAATTATGCTCCACCAGTGTAATTCTATTGAATTTATCTTTTTAGAATAAATTAAATTGTTTTCAAATAATATATAAATTAAATTAAAAGCCACAAACACATATGTACATTAAATAAGTATAATGATAATAATAATATTATTATTTGTTATAATAAGATATTGATATTTTTTTTTCTTTTTATTTTATAAATTACTTAATTAATTTATTATTGATTTAACGAATATGTATAATATACAGTATAAATAATTTATTTACTTCTTTTTTTTTTAAATCATGCATTCAAAAGTAGAGCAATAATGAAACATCGCAAAAAATATGATCCACATATTATTCAATTTTAACCATACCATTTTAAGAAAGTTTGTTTAGACTCTTTAATATGAATTGAATCATCCTTTTCAATCATCTTATGTAAATTATCATCATAAGAATAATTTATTTGTGATAATTTAACATCAATATCATCAATATCATCCGTATCATTATTGTCTTTAATCTCTTGATAAAATAAAAGATATGCAGTTGCTTGTTCATTTTCTCCCCCAATGAACTCCAATACTGTCTCTTCAGATATTGACTCCACAATTTCATCATCAAATAATAACCAACCATAATTTTCATTTTTACAAACTGAGATATAATGACCATGATATGGACTACTCCCGACATGAATAACTAAACTATTCAATGAATAATTTTTCAATATTATTGTACCATTATTTTCTGAACTAACAGTTAATTTCAATGGGTATTCCACTTTGGAGAACAATTTAACATTATATTGTTGCTCTTCTGAATATTTAAATCTTTTCAATTGTAATGATAATGTTGTTGGTAATTTTTTAAAATTTATTAATCTTTCAGCATCACATAATTTATTACAATTATTACAAAAATATTTATTATCATCAGTTAATAATTCTCTTTCATTATAGTTACATAAGATATCTTGAATGTTGGTAATTTGGGATGTGCTTGTAGAATTTAATTCAATTGAAAAATCAATAAATTTTTCATCATGTTTAGTGTCATTTTCACAATTTAAACATCTTGTATGACAAGTAACAGAACCTTGAAATTGATTCATAATACAATTAGTATAACTCTTGGGGATGGTACGAGTATCCATTTGTTGTAATTTTTCATTAAGACAATTTAAAAGGAAATTTAAAAATTCATGTGCATCTTGTTGTAATCTAGTGTTAAATATATCATTTTCCTTTCTTAATAGATGTAAAAATTCAATTGGTGATACGACACCAGTGAAATTTTCATTTTCGTTAATACTTTCAAAAATATCCTTTAATGAATTATAAATATTTTTTTCCATTGATTTATCTAACATATGATCAATATTTAATATGGGACCAGCCACTAATGCAATTTTCCTTTTCTGTTCTGTAGTTAATTTTTTATTTAATATAGTTGTACTTGTATTACTCTTATTACTATTATTATCTTGTACACCTAAACTATCTATACTCATATCGATATCAGTATTATTATTCTCAATACTACTTACACTACTGTTGCTATTGGTACTGTTATCCTCATTATCCTTATTGCAATTAATATCATTAATTTTCTTATTAGTTGATGGTAATAATTTATTTAAAGTAATTGGATCCACTAAATTTGCCCTTCCTACAATTGTAAATTTACTCTTTTCATGTAATGATTCAATATATGGATCTACAGATGAAATTATTTTATAAACCAGCTCAGATCTCTTTTTGATCTCCACGGGATCCTTATTAGATTTATTTTTATTACTTAATAAATTATCGTTATTCATATTATGTTTTTTAGTTAAATAAAAGCTTTTTCTGTTATTACTGCTATTGGTGCCGTTGTTGTTATGAGTGTTATCATTGTTATTGTAATTGTTATTATTTTCAATCTTTTTTGGAATATTATCTGAGATATGCATTGAAACTCTTTTATTTAATTTTATATTCTTAGCATTATCGACA
>JAJLYE010000229.1:28678-51158 GCA_030571715.1 Grigorovia jiainica (nom. inval.) | reverse complement strand
GTCGATTCCGGTAAATCTACTACCACTGGTCATTTAATTTTCAAGTGTGGTGGTATTGATAAGAGAACTATTGAAAAGTTCGAAAAGGAAGCCGCTGAATTAGGTAAGGGTTCTTTCAAGTACGCTTGGGTTTTAGATAAATTAAAGGCTGAAAGAGAAAGAGGTATCACTATCGATATTGCTTTATGGAAGTTCGAAACTCCAAAGTACGAAGTTACCGTTATTGATGCTCCAGGTCACAGAGATTTCATTAAGAATATGATTACTGGTACTTCTCAAGCTGATTGTGCTATTTTAATTATTGCTGGTGGTGTTGGTGAATTCGAAGCCGGTATTTCCAAGGATGGTCAAACCAGAGAACATGCTTTATTAGCTTTCACTTTAGGTGTTAGACAATTAATTGTTGCTGTTAACAAGATGGATTCCGTTAACTGGGATGAAGCTAGATTCCAAGAAATTGTTAAGGAAACCTCTAACTTCATTAAGAAGGTCGGTTACAACCCAAAGACTGTTCCATTCGTTCCAATTTCTGGTTGGAATGGTGATAACATGATTGAACCAACTACTAACGCTTCTTGGTACAAGGGTTGGACTAAGGAAACTAAAGCTGGTTCTTTCAAGGGTAAGACCTTATTAGAAGCCATTGATGCTATTGAAGAACCAACTAGACCAACTAACAAGCCATTAAGATTACCATTACAAGATGTTTACAAGATTGGTGGTATTGGTACTGTGCCAGTCGGTAGAGTCGAAACCGGTATCATTAAGCCAGGTATGGTTGTTACTTTCGCCCCAGCTGGTGTTACCACTGAAGTTAAATCCGTCGAAATGCATCACGAACAATTAGCTGAAGGTGTTCCAGGTGACAATGTCGGTTTCAACGTCAAGAATGTTTCCGTTAAGGAAATTAGAAGAGGTAACGTTTGTGGTGACTCTAAGAACGATCCACCAAAGGGTGCTGAATCTTTCGATGCTACTGTTATCGTCTTAAACCATCCAGGTCAAATCTCTGCTGGTTACTCTCCAGTTTTAGATTGTCACACTGCCCATATCGCTTGTAAGTTCGATCAATTATTAGAAAAGAACGACAGAAGATCTGGTAAGAAATTAGAAGACAATCCAAAATTCTTAAAATCTGGTGATGCTGCTTTAGTTAGATTCGTTCCATCTAAGCCAATGTGTGTTGAAGCTTTCTCTGACTACCCACCATTAGGTAGATTCGCTGTCAGAGATATGAGACAAACTGTTGCTGTCGGTGTTATCAAGACTGTTGCTAAAATCGATAAGGCTACTAAGGCTAAATAAGTTATTTAATCTTACAGATCCCCTTTTGTAATTTTATTTCAATTTATTTTTATGTAAAAAAATTTAACTATTTAATCAATTTATATATATAGCCTTTATTCAAGAAAAATAATATCTTTAAACTATTTAATTCCATTGTTTTTTATTTGTATGTTCTTTTGATTAGTTGTTATTGAAATTTTGTTAGTGGATTAAATCTTACTTGTATTTTTTAATGTTTGAAAAAAATAGAAATTTAAATTTTATCATTAAAACTGGAAAGACTCATCACCAATCACGTCAAATTACATTCACAACTATGATAAATTCAACCTTATATGTATCCGGTTTACCGAGAAGACCAATAAACAAGAACAACTATATTAAATTTATTTTAAAACAATTTAATCCCGAGAATAATTTGTTAAATGATTTAGATTTTAATTCCAACTCATCAATTGCAAATGGTAAATTGATCGATCAAAAATTGGGTATATTATCAGTATCACGCTCCAATAAATCCCAACTATTGAATAAAGTATTTATCACTTTTCAAGATTCTCAGAAGGCTGAAAAATTCAAGAAAACTTTCCATAAATTTAAGATCAATGGCAAGAAGATTAATATCGAAATGGCTGAAAAGGATTCTTTCTATTCGATGTCGCTACAACAACCATCCAAATTACGTAAATTTTTAAAATCGAAACAGAAATCAATTGAAAAGAGGGAGAATGATAAATTAAATTTGAAGAGAAAATTAAGAAGACTTCGATCAAAATTAACCTCCAAGGGTAAATATACTGATAAAGAAATTGAACATATGGTTACTGATTATACCAATAAATTAATAAACTCTGCTAGTAAAGTAGAAGTCAAAACACCAGCTAAGGCTGATATTAATGTAACCCAAACAAGCAACGATAATAAAGAAATAAAAGAAAACCAACAATTTAAATCCAGGAAGAATAACAATGTCACCAAAACCGTCACTAAATCCGATTCCAAGACGAAGTCTAACATAACAATTATTAATGTACAAGAAAATAAACCTAATAAGATATTATTAATACAAAATTTACCACATGATATTGAATTGACACAACTACAAGAAATATTTAATGATTCAGGTTTTATAGAGTGTAGATTAGTCAATATAAGGCATTTAGCCTTTTTAGAATACAACAGTATTGAAAATGCAGAAAGTGTGTTGAATAAATTGGGTCATAAATATACGATCAATAACATAGAAACTGTTATAGGTTTTGCTAAATGAATATTTATTTATTTGCATAATTTAAAGGCCTACTTATATAACCAATATCCCTATATACACGCATCCAAATTAACTTTAGTATTGAATATTATTATTCGAATTATTGTTCGCTCATTCTTTCATCTGTACTCGTTTCATTTACTTACCAAAAAGAACTACTTTCATCGCACTGAAGAATGATTGCTTTTTATTAGTACTGATTTCATTCAACAATCTTTCATAATATTGCGGATTCCCTATTGGTTTCATCAATTTATCACTAACATGATAATAATCTCTATATTTATTATTCATAATATTCTTCAAAGAGGAGATTTGTTTCCCCATTGAAACCTCATCAAATTTATCCCCCTGAATACTAGATTGCAATTTACTTAACATGTCATCCTTCTGCAAACCTAGGGGCCCCGAAGTTCTGCTCACCATATCTTTCAATTCTGTCAATGAGATATGTTTATCCAAGGGGGTATTTGTATTGGAACTCCTGCTCCCAGTTAATGCATTGAATCTCTTTAATTGAATATCCTTAAATGAAATTAGATGTTTAAACCTTTCCTTCGGGAAATTCTCTAGTAATTTAACCATTTGCTTTGCACCTTCCATTTTGTTATGTACACTTTGATGTTTATATATATGCTTTACTTATATTTGTTGCTTGTGTTCACTTGTGTGTATAGTAGTAATTAATTAATTTTCTTTTTCTTAAACGTTAAAAAATATTTATATAAATTTCAATAACAAGAAGATTATTTGGTTTCTTGGGACACGAATGGGGTTAAGCCCTTAGTACCTTCTTCCCAAGAGACACCTTGGTAAGTAATTTCACGAATAGCCTTAACAACGTCTTCCACAGAACCTCTAACTTGTTTAGTGGAATCTCTTTCTCTTAAGGTAACAGAGTTATCCTTAACAGAATCGAAATCAATGGTAACACCGAATGGAGTACCTAATTCATCGTTACGGGAGTATCTCTTACCAATGGAAACACCCGAGTCATCGATCTTGAATGGAATTTCAGCCTTTCTTAAGAACTTAGAGACTTCTTGAGTAACTGGTTGTAAATCTTTGTTGTTAGATAATGGAACTAAAAGAACCTTACTTGGAGCCACTAATGGTGGGAAAGATAAAACACCTCTAGCGATATCTTCTGGTCTGTTCCAGAAAGAATGTTCAAAGACAGCGTAAATGATACGACCAATACCGAAAGATGGTTCGATAACATTTGGAACATATTCTCTAACGTGTTCAACCTTAGTTCTTTCTTCAATCTTAATAAATTTATCATCTAATTCAACATCACCTTCAATACCTTCAATTTGGAAAGTAACCTTACCGTTAGCAGCTAACTCTTCAGCCTTAGCCTTTAAGACATCTTGGGATAAGTTTAAAAGGAATTGTTCAACCTTTGGTGCATCCTTTCTGAATTTTGGACCAAATAATTTCTTGGTTAAATCGATTTCAAATTGAGTAACTTCAACTGGTGTTTCTAATTTTTGTCTAACGACCATCTTTTCTTTGGTCTTTTCAGAATGAACAGTTAAATCGAAAGCAGATCTATCAGCACAACCAACACATTCAATCCAACCGTAGGAAGTTTGTAATTCAGCATCCCAACAATCAGTAGCATAATGAGCCATTTCATTGGACATATGTTGACGGAATCTTAATTTAGTGGCATCAACACCAATCTTAGTTAAGAAAAGGTAAATTCTACCAATGAAGTAACCTAAAGTTTCATTGTCAATCATCTTAGTGGCCACAGCTTTTTCTAAAGTTTCCACAATTGGTTCAGTAGAACCAGATTCTTGAACTTCACGTGGTAAGAAAGATAATTTAATGTGTTTAACTTCTTCGAATTTTGGATGAGATTTATCTAATGGATCAACAAAATGTTCAATTTCAGCCATTAAAAATTCACGAACTCTTAATAAACCAGCTCTTGGAGAAATTTCATTTCTGAATGATTTACCAATAGAGGCAGAGGCAAATGGAGTCTTACCATTGTTAAATTCTAATAATTTGTTGAAATTTAAGAATTGACCTTGGGCAGTTTCTGGTCTTAAGTAACCCTTTAATTGACCAGATGGACCAATAGCGGTACCGAACATTAAGTTGAAAGCCTTTGGTGGTTCTAATTTGTCACCATTAGCTGGATTACCAATATCGTATTTAACCATTAATTCACCTAATTGTTCACCAGAGTAACCATCAATCTTAGCTAAGACAGTTTCATATTCCTTAACAACTTCATCATCTAATTTAATGGCCTTAATTTCCTTAACTTTCTTCTTTCTCTTCTTCTTATCAGCATCCTCTTCTTCGACTTCCGCGACAATACCTCTAGCTTCTTTATCACCCTTTAAACGAGCTTCAAGAACTTCTTCCACTAAATGATCAGCTCTAAAGATTTCACCAGTCTTTGGATCCTTACACATCCAATCAGAAAACTTATCCACATGACCAGAAGTCTTTAAAACTTCGTATGGAGTTAACATAGTACAATCAACTTCTAACATAGATTCTTCTAAGACAAAATGCTTTCTCCAAACGTCAATAACATTAGCTTGGAATGCACAACCTGGTGGACCATAGTCATATAACCCAGAGACACCACCATATGATTCAAAAGCTGGTGCATAAAAGAATCTACCTCTAAGGACAGCTTCTAATTTTTCTCTATTAAATTCAACGGCATTTTTAGCCTTTTGGATTTCTTCAACACTCATTCTAGCGATATGCAATGATTTACTGTTGCAAATTTGTTTTATTCTTTGAAGTAACGACAATTTTGTTGTTTTTGTTTAATTTTCTCGAGAAATTTTTTTTGCGATGTTCGTGATGGATGATTTTATATAATGGTAAACACAGGAGTTTGTATTTGACAGATCGTTGTTAGGTTGTTGTTGTATTAGCGGTGGGATGCATCGTCTAGGGCACTCATATAGTCGTCGATGTCATATTGAGCTGCTGGTTTTGTTGGGTGTCCACTCTTATCAGGTGCTTCACTAACTGATTTACTCTTTTCCTCTACAATTTGGTCCTTCTTTTGAGCATCTTTAGCTGTCTTGTTGTCTTGTGAGGTGAAATCACCACCAAACATACCACTGAATCTCTTATTGAACTTCTCTACTTGATTAGTAGCATTTGGATCCACCATAACCAAATCCTCTCTACTAGGGTTCCATAGGGGGTTATTCCTTTGATCTTGCATAAGACGTATTTCATCCTGTGGGTACTGTGAACGTCTCATTATAACACTACCATCTGTCAATTCAATTGCTTGATCAAACTGATAGTATATCGCTGGTCTAGATTTACCTAATGCGATTTTCTTTTGTGGTCTTCTTGGTAAATTTGTTCTCATTAATGCTGCATGCTTCGTTGTTTGAGTTGAAGATTTGGCAACAGTACTTGCCAATCTCTTGTACGCCAACTGATATATAAAATAACTTTTATTCAGCATATTCCTTGTGTAGTTTGTCTGTATCCGTTTCTATTTACAAATCTGTATTATTTGTTTCCCTTTTCAATAATAAAAAAAAAAATTCATTATACAAGTTTCATATATAAAATATGTTTTTAAATATATTTAAGTATACTAATATTACAACTTGCTCTCGTGCACAAACCCCTCTAGACCGGATGACAACATTTCTGCCTCTTTTGGATTCAATACTGCAATTCTCTTAATGATATCATGGAAATCGGTACTTTCATAATAGGATTTATCGAAAAGCTCTCTGTGATTGTCGTTTTCATTAGTAGTAGTCTCTTGTTCCGCATCTTCAACAAGCACATTCATGTCATGCTCATGGTCTTGTTCTTGTTCTTCAACTTCTAGTACTTGTTCATCAATTTCGCCTGTTTCAATACCATTGTCATCGTCTTCATCTTCATCTTCCTGTTCATGTTCTCTCGTGACATCTTTATGTTCGGCATCTTCATCTGCATCCATATCCACATCATCATCCTTAGAGATGGGTTCCTCCTTAGGCAATTCCATTACTTTAAAATATTTTAATTTATTCGTATTAAATTCATGATTACCTTGTGCCAAGCAACCAATTTCATATTTAACTATCTTTCTAATCTTAATCAAATCCAATTCATTGAACCAACCAGTTAATTCATTGGGTTCGTCCAAGAATTTAAATTTTTGATAAATTTCCTTAATGTTTGGTTCATCAATTAATAAATCAATTTGTAACATTAAATACCATGGAATGGTTTGACCATCGAATTTAAACCTAGTATCAATATCGTTTAATGTATTGGATTCAAACACTAAAGTGGGAATCACTGGGATATTACTCTTAGTGGCTTCATTGGATAATAATTTTCTTTCAATTTTAAAATATTCTGTTTGATATTTAGCAAAACTTTTAGATTCTCTGGGATCAATACCAAATTTAATATACGTGTTTCTCCAGGGACCAGTTGTGAATCTATATGACACTAAAGCCAATGCAATCTTAATTGTATGATGGATTTCCTTAGGGATAATACCATCTAAATGTCTTTTTACCCAAATTGGTCTCTTATTAAATAATTTATTTAAGATATCAAGACATTTTTGTAAATGTTGGAAAAAATTTGAATCCTTCTTTGTACCTGGATAAATTTGATCTTTACAGGCACTTTCATAGTCCAATAGTAATTGCTTATGTGGTTCAGTGGGAATTACAATATCTTTATTAATGTTATGTACTAAGATTTGATAATTTCTAATGTATGAACCCTTCACTTCACTAATACCATTCGATTGTATAATTGCCATAGGATTTGTCTTATATTTATAAACATGAGGCAATTTAACGTTAGAAAATCTTGTTGGTGGTGGCAATTGGAAATCAAAATTGGGACAATTTAATTCTTGATCTAGAATCAATTTACCAATATTTTCCTGTGGTCTGATATCATTATCTGGTACTGAACCAACAAATTTATGGAATTGGTCCCAATCCAATTCTTTAAAACTTTTTTCAAATTCTTTAGCTGAAGGTACATTATTTAGTCTATATTGGAAATCCGACATTTCTCTAAATTTAATTGTCTTATCAATAATTGCCACTGGTTCCATAGAATATTTCTCCTCAGCGAGACTCCTTAAAGCCTCTTGTACATTACCATTATATTTAGCTAATGTACCCTTCGGTAATTTAATCTTTAAAAGAATGGAATCATCCCTAAATGGTACTTTTTTACCAGTAATAGAATGTTCATTGAAAAAATTAGATTTATCATTATTTAAATATAATTCTAACCCATTTTGTGACTCTAAATTTCCTTGTTCTACAAATGAATCTTTAATCTTATTGATACCACCACACATTTCAATGGCATTTTGAATACTTTCCTGTTTATTTCTGACGTTTAATGGTAGTTCTAAACTGGGGACTCTTGGTATATCCATTGTAAATTCTGGTGCCATAGGGCCCTTAATCTCTTCTTCTGTTTCTCTCATAGAGATTTCTTGTGTCAATTGGTCGTTCATTGGTGGTATGATATTGTCTTCTGTAGTTTGTGGTGCGTCTTCAAGGATAATGTCTGCTTGCATTTCTTTAAGTATGATGTTTGTTTACTTTTCATTTTCAAAATTTCATTTTTTACTTTTATACAGTGCAGATAATTTCTAATTCCCATAGTGAACGAGTGCATATATAATTGTAACAAGAACATATTGATCGAATCAAGCGATGTCTAATATCATAAATGCATATATCTTAAAGACTTTATCTCATTATATAAAAAATATTTGAATCTATTCCTTTTCTATTTAAAAATGTTTAATATGTGATATAAGGTAAAGTTCATCAACGTACTAAACCCTTTTCTCTCTCTAAACGTATTTTCATCTTAGAGTACCAATCATTCAATGATTCACCATTTTTATTTAGTATTATTACCATGATTGTCATATTATCAAACCCAACACCAGTGGAACTATTTGCTTTTGAGATACCATGATCTAATAATTTCGGTATAATTGTATCTAACTTATTACCTAATGTTAAATGATATTTAATGAATTTGGTCAATTCTCTATTACTATAAACGTCCCATATACCATCACATGCCAACACGATAAATTCATCCTTCCTATAATCGATTTTATGCATCAATACATCTGGTTCCACTGTCACTTGTGATTCTTCCGCTGGTACTGAAAATTTTAATCTGTGTAATTTATTTGGTGCATTAGAATTATATGACACGGTTCTCTTAAATTGGAAATCACTGAACGCTCTACTTAGGGCAAGAACACCACCAACACGTCCCAGGGATACAGTACCACCATTGTCATTAATTCTTAATAATTCTCCAATATGTTGTGGTTTATGATCGAATGACATTGTCTTTATACCATTAGATTTAGATGATAAAATACAACGTGAATCACCTGTATTCGCTATATATAACATCGTACCATTTATTATTACAGAGACAACGGCGGTAGACCCACATTGTGTATTGGCAAAACTTTTATACAATTCTTGATCTTGCAATAAGAATGCATCTTTCAATATTTGTGATATTAAACCTTCCAATGTACGGAAAGTTCTTTGTACTCTAAAATTACTATACAATTTATCACCGATGTTATGTTTCTTTACGTCACCATAACAATGTGTCATAAATGAATGTTTAATCCATTTACCTAGACCATGTTTCGCAGTATATGAATTACCATTACCGGCCAATGCCCTAGAGCAATCTACCCCACCATGGCCATCAAAAATGGCAAAGCAATTAATCAAATAATGCTCTAATTTATTTTCAAATGGGTTGAAAAATTGTAATGATATTGTTTCGTCATCATTTATAATTAAATGTGCATCTTCTTGTGTTAAACGATAACCTTGCATTGAACCCACACAATTGAAGAAACGTGGCCCGTTACGTGATAGATAGTTTGTACCAATATGTTCTTTATAATCATTGTATTCAATTGTCTTTTCTGTTAATGGATGTGATAATAATTGACCCATTTCTCTCTTGTATTATTTGTAATGGAAGTTGTATTAAATTTATGGGTTTTAGACAGTTTATTTTTATTATTGAGTTTAGTATGTTAAAAGTACAAAACAGTAATAATTAGAACAGAACAAAACAAGTTATATCAATATAATGTACAATATAATACAATGTAATATAATATAATATAGTTTAGAACAGTGCAATACTTTAAATAAAACGTAGTAAATTTCGATGTTTATTAGGAGAAACAGTTGAAATACGAGAAAAAAAAAATAAAATTAAAATTTCGATTGGAAACGTTTTCATTATGAGATCAAAAATATACACATATATACACATATATACATTACTATTTACTTGATTCTACCTGTATTGACATTGACAACTGTAATTGATTTGTGATTTAATTGTGGGTAAGGGAGATAAAGAGTGATTACTTCTTCTTGGCAATTTCATTATTACTTGTATTTGATAATTCATGTACGAAATTTTCACCCCAAAATCCAGAAGTATATTTAGAGATATATTTATAAAGTTTATCCCAATTTGCCTTTTTCTTTTCAGGTAATAAAGTTAAAGATTCATTAATAGCATCAGATAATTCATCAGTATTCCATGGATTAACAATGAATGCACCATTTAATGATTGTGCAGCACCAGTAAATTCAGATAAGATTAAAGCACCTTGTTTTTCCTGTTGACAAGCAATATATTCATAAGAAACTAAGTTCATACCATCACGAGTAGATGACACTAAACAAACATCACTAATGGCATATAAAGCAATTAATTCATCGAATGAAACAGATTTATGCATAAAATGAATTGGTACAAATTCAACAGTACCGAATTGACCATTAATTCTACCAACTAATTCATTTACTACAGATCTTAAATATTGATATTCTTCTACATCACCACGACTTGGAACGGCTAATTGAACAAGAACGACTTTGCCGATCCATTCTGGATGTTCATTTAAAAACACTTCCATTGCATGTAATTTTTGTGGTACACCTTTAATATAATCTAATCTATCAACACCAACGATAATTTTACAACCTTTAAAAGTTTCCTTTAATTCAGCAATTCTTTTTTGTACTGTTGGTTTCTTTAAACCTTCAGTAAAATTATCAACATCTATACCAATTGGGAAAGCCCCAACATTAACGAATCTACCATTATATTCCATACCATTTGGTAAAGTATTAATATTTAATACACGTTGTACAGATGATAAGAAATGTCTAGCGTAATCATAAGTATGGAAACCTAATAAATCACAACTTAATACACCTTTTAAAATTTCTTGTCTCACTGGTAAAATTCTATAAATTTCAGATGATGGGAATGGTGTATGTAAGAACCAACCTAATTTAACATTATTAGCGGTAATTTTATTTCTTAACATTTCAGGTAAAAGCATTAAATGATAATCATGAACCCAAATTAAATCATTATCATTAACATTTTTCAATATTTCCTTTGCAAAAGTTGCATTTGCCTCATTATAAGCTAACCAAGCATTTTCATCAAAATTAATTTCACCAGGATGATAATGGAATAATGGCCATAAGATTGAATTACTGAAACCATTATAATGTAAATCAGCGATTTCATCAGTTAAAAAAATTGGTATAGCATTAAATTGTTCCTTAAGATCTTTTCTAACTTTATCCTTTTCATCATCAGGAATCTCTAAACCTGGCCAACCATACCATTGGAAAGTGGATGTTTTCTTTAAACCTTGTAATGCGGTGACTAACCCACCAGATGACATTGAATATTCATATTCACCTGTTTCGACATTTTTCTTAATTGTAACTGGTAATCTGTTTGAGACTACTACAATATTACCTGAATGTGCCATTGTATATATTTTTAATTGTATATATTTTTAATTGTAACTATAATTATAATTATAATTGTAATTGAATCTGATAATGTGAAGTAAAGAACAAAAAACTGTAGTTTAAATAATTTAAGTTAAATTTAACCCTTTTTAAGGAGGCGCGTTACCCGGTCAGGGAGGTGTTTGGGCCGTTTTCTACGGTGTTTTCTGTGGGGGATTTTAATTCGTATGTGACAACTGGTACTGATGCAGAGTGAGTGGAGTGGTGTGTCAGTTAATGACAACACAAGACGTTGCAGACGGTGTGTTTGCAATTGAATGTAATAGTGTGTATTTGTACAGAGTGTTATATATCTACGCATAAATATAATATATAAATGTTGGTAAATACACGTTGATCAATTACAATTACAATAGTGTATAATAATTTTTTTCTTATTTTCTTGTGGTTAAACAGTATAGTGTATATTGATTTTATTCAGTGCCATTATCGAATGCACATTTAAAAGAAAAAAGAATTGGAAAAATATAAGAGACAAAAAAAAATAGTATAGTTGTAATGTTTATTTTTAAAATGAAATGGAGACATAAAGTTCACAATGGAAGAAACGCAAAAGAAAAATAACAGTGATCTAAATTAAAGATGGTTCTTCAGAACCCTTAGCTGGTGTTCTTTCATCTGGGTTAACATATTCATCATCTTCTTCTTCTTGATCTCTAGATCTATCATAAAATTCATCAAGAATTTTTGGTGAAATTCTGTTTAACATTTCCTTTGGATAAATTCTTAATAATGACCAAGCTTGATCTAATGATTCGAAAACTGTTCTATCTTCATAAGCACCTTGTGATATAAATGTCTTTTCAAATTTTTCTAAAAATTCTAATGATAATTTATCTTCCATACTTAATGCTTCTTCACCAACAACAGCTTTCATGGCTGCAGCATCTCTACCAATGGCATATTTAGCATATAATTGATTTGAAACATCACCATGATCCTTTCTAGTCATACCTTCACCAATAGCAGATTTCATTAAACGTGATAATGATGGTAAAACATTAATTGGTGGATAAACACCTTTATTATGTAATTGTCTATCCACAGAAATTTGACCTTCAGTAATATAACCAGTTAAATCAGGAATTGGATGTGTAATATCATCATTTGGCATTGTTAAAATTGGAATTTGTGTAATGGACCCATTACGACCTTCAACACGACCAGCTCTTTCATAAATAGTGGAAAGATCTGTATACATATAACCAGGATAACCTCTTCTACCAGGAACTTCTTCTCTAGCGGCAGAAACTTCTCTTAATGCATCAGCATAAGATGACATATCAGTTAAAATTGTTAAAACATGACGTTCAGTTTGATAAGCTAAATATTCTGCTGTAGTTAAAGCTAATCTTGGTGTAATAATTCTTTCAATTGTTGGATCATTAGCTAAATTTAAAAATAAAGATGTTCTTTCTAGTGACCCATTTTCTTCAAAATCTTGTTTGAAAAATCTAGCAGTTTCTAAATTAACACCCATGGCGGCAAAAACAATAGAGAAATTTTCTTCATGACCATCATGAACATCCTTTGTTGGTCTAACTAACCCAGCTTGTCTACAAATTTGTGCAGCAATTTCATTATGTGGTAAACCAGAAGCTGAAAAAATTGGAATTTTTTGACCACGAGCAATTGAATTCATTGTATCAATAGCGGAAATACCAGTAGAGATCATTTCCTCTGGGTAGATACGTGCATATGGATTAATTGGTGAACCATTAATATCTAAATAATCTTCAGCGAAAACTTTTGGACCTTGATCAATTGGTCTACCTGAACCATCAAAAATTCTACCTAATGTATCTTCACTCACTGGAATTCTTAAATTTTCACCAGTAAATTCTACAGTAGTCTTCTTAACATCGATACCGGAAGTACCTTCAAAGACTTGTACAATGGCTCTGTCACCTCTGACTTCTAAGACTTGACCTTGTCTGATGGTACCATCAGGTAAAGTTAAATTAACAATTTCGTTATAACGTGGAAATTTAACTTTTTCTAAGATAACTAATGGACCGTTGACACCGTTAACAGTGTTATAATTTAATCTTGGTTTGATGTTGAAACCACGTTGAACAGCAAGTTTGTTGATGTCGAATAATTGTTGATCAGTTAAAGTTGTTGCCATGTTTAAATGATTTGTTGGGGGTGTTGTTTAATTTTGGTTTATTAAAATGAGAAGTGAGGAATGGGAAGTGGAAGTGTAATGTAATTAAATTAAATTAATTGGAAAATTAAAATTTAATTTGTTTATTTTAAAAATTGAAATTAAGGTTATTTTTCAAATTTTTCAATTATTTTCCAGATAAGAAAAATTTTTATAATTTGCGTGTAAGACCGACGGTTCTTTTTGACACATGGCTGGTGGTTTACCCACTGGTGTAGTGGATGAAGATGTTATTTAGTGGCTAATTGAATGGTTGAGCGATTCAGTGGTTGATTGGATGTTGTTTATATATTTAATTATGTATATATTGTCAGGAATAACTGTGCAAGCAGACTGTGTGACCAGCACACGGAGTACAAGGAAAACGTGACGGGAAGTTTAAATTGTGTTACCCAAACTTTGTGTTTGCGCAGTGTGCCCAAAGTTTAATTAGAGCAGTGTTGTTGCGTTGGAGACAAGTCACTGGAATTAACTTGGTTAGTTTAACCAACGACAAACCATCTGTCCTTTCTTTGTACGGGTAAATTGTAAATTAATCTTGTCTTTAAGTAATCGTTACACATGTCGATATTCCAAATGACTAAATTTTGTTCACAATTGTTGTTATTATTGTCTTTGTAATATATCTTTTCCCGTTGTACAATATGTTGTAAAATAATTGGTATATCCCAATTATTTAATAAATAAGAAACGTCTATCGGTATTGATGGTAATATTTGTAATATTTGACAGACTTTGATCATATTTATAATAAAATTAGCTAAACATTTGGTTATTTTATTCATTATAATATCATTATTATTATCATCATCCTTCAAGACACTATATTTATCAATAACAATTCTAATTAATTCATTCATTAAATTAATTAATTCGAGATTATTAATTGTTTCATCCCAATTATTAAATATCATTAATATTAAAATAATATATTTATTACATTTAATTAAACTTTCAATTAAAATGAATAAATTTAAATTTTCATTTGTGGAATGTAATGAAACAATTGGTAATTTAAACATTATTGTCGAATTAATTATATTATCTGTATTAATATTAATATTAAACCAATTATTTAATTGTTTCAATTTTAAAAATTGTTGCTTTTGTAATTGTTTATTTATTAATTCAATTGAATTTTTCAAATTATTTAATTCCCATTGCATTACATTATCATTATTATTAACATTATTAACATTAAATTTTTCAATATTATTTAAATTATTTAATTTTTCATTTAATTGATGTATCTTTTCCTTCTTAATTTTTATTCTTTCATTTAAATACTGGATATAATAATTTAATTTATCACATTGTCTATCAAATTTCCAATTATCTACCTTTATCATTTGTAATTGTAAAAAATTTCTTAAATTTAATAAATTTGGGTTATCGACAATATTTAAATCAATTTCAGTTTCTTTGCTTTGGCCTTTGCTTTTGTTGCTGTGACTGTTATTGTTGTTTTCATTATTATTGTCTAATATTAAATTACAATTATGCATTAATTTATTAGAATTAATTGTTTCAATTAATAATTGTTGTTTAAATTTTAAAATTAAATTTGGTGATACATTTAAACATCTTATACAAATCCAATTTAATTTAATTTGACCACAACAATTACATTTCATGAGGTATGAAATAAATTAACGTAAATAAACAGTTTTGGTTAGTTTAATTGTATTTCATAATATCCTTTATTTTTCATTTGAAAAAAAAATCAATAGTTCAATATATAATAATAATTAAAAATTAGTATGAAGAAAAGTTGATCATGATTTAAAAGTTAACAATCTTGATAAGGATACCGTTGTTTTTTTATATATTTATTGTTGTAATAGTGTATATAATGAAAAGTGATACTAAATAAATATTCAATTAATATTAAGTATTAAGTATTAAATAAAGATGATTGTCTTTTCGATATGCGTCTCTTTACACCAGGTAATTCCATTGAATTATTATTTAAAATAATACTATTTGGTCTATTATTGTTATTGTTATTGCTATTATTATTTATTTTTTTATTAAATGGAATATTTGAACTTTTATTTATGTAATTGTTGTTTATGTTAGTGTTGTTGTTATTATTAATTAAAGAATTTTTCTTTTTAATTAATAATGGAGAATCAGAATTTTTATTTGTAGCGATATTATTATTATTATTATTATTATTATTACTATTTGTAAAATTTGTAAATTGATTATTCTTTATTTGATCAAAATTATCTTGTGTTGTCCAATTTAAAATTTTTTTCTGTAATGTTGAATATAAATAATTTAAATTATTAATATCATTATCATTTTTAATATTATTTATAATTAAATTTTGAATTAAATTTGATTTATTATGATAATTATGAATTAAATCAGTAAGATCTATATCTTCGTTGTTATTATTCAATTCATTAATTTCTTCAATGTTATTATTATTATTATTATTATTATTATTATTATTATTATTATTATTATTATTATTATTATTATTATTATTATTATTATTATTATTATCTGATGCCATATCATTTAAGATATCTTTACCCTTTATAATTTTATCATTTAAATTTGATACGAATGAATTATTTAAATCCATTAAAGCATTTAATTTTGAATTTTCCATTAATAAAAATTCATTTTGTTGTACAATAATATCATTATTTAATTTACTCTTTAAATTTAAATTTAAATTAATTTCATTATTATATTGTTTCTTTAAATTATTTAAATTTTTCTCCATCAATAATAAATTATTTGTATAATGTTCTAATTGTACATTTAATGAATCACAATTTGATCTCTCCATTGACAAATCATTCAAATGTTGTGATTCGTTGGATTGTAATTGATTTAATTTATCAATTAATTTGTTAGATTGTGTTGTTAATTGTAAATTTGTATTTTGTAAGAAATCTACTTGTTGTGTCAATGAGTCGATAACACTTTGTGAATTAATACCATCATTTGTGTTGCTATTACCGGTGGAAAGACCTGTGATGAACAGTTTGTGCTCGTCTTTGAACTTGTTGTTGTTGTTGTTACTGTTGTTGTTGTGTGGGTCCATGCTACAAAATCTGGAGTTGTGGTGACTGTGATTGACAGTAACAGTAACAGCAAGAACAAATGTAAACGCAAATTAAATGGAAGAAAAAACGGAAGCGGAACGGAACGGAAAGCGGAAACGGAAGCGGTGTTTAAACTCCGTGTCACGTGGCTGCTGACACATCTTTTCCGTTGCTGACTCAGCGGTGCGCGTATTACATCAGCGGTTCTTCTCAAATTTCCAGAAAAAAAATTGAAAAATTGAAAAAAAAAATTTAATTGATTTGTCATTAACACATCAAGTATTTTATTTATATTTGTACATATACAAGTTAAACTACACAGTTTACTGTTTCCATTCTCTTTTATTCCATTCCATTTATTCCACTTTACCGTCTTTTTATTCCACTTTTATTCCTCTTTTATTTTATCTCTAGTGTTCACACAACTTTATTCATTTATCTATCACTAAAGTTTCTATACCACATTAATCTGCATTTTCATTACAAAACAACAATTAACAAAAAAACCAAAAACATATTAAATATTTAAATCATGTCAATATCATTACAACCAAATGGCCAACCATCAGTAAAACAACAACGTAAAGGTCCAAACCTAAACATGGTCCTAACGTGTCCAGAATGTAAAGTCTACCCACCCAAAATCGTTGAAAGATTCAGTGAAGGTGACGTGGTTTGCGCACTATGTGGTCTTGTCCTTTCAGATAAATTAGTCGATACAAGATCTGAATGGAGAACTTTCTCTAATGATGATCAAAATGGTGATGATCCATCGCGTGTCGGGGAAGCATCAAATCCTCTATTGGATGGTAATAATTTATCTACTAGAATCGGTCAAGGTGAAGGTACGGATACAAGATTTATTAAAGAATTGAATAGAGCTCAGGGGAAAAATGTCGTGGATAAGAAGGATAATGAAGTTCAATCTGCATTTACAAAGATTACTATGCTTTGTGATGCGGCAGAATTACCTAAAATTGTTAAAGATTGTGCTAAGGAGGCATATAAATTGTGTCATGATGAAAAATCATTAAAGGGTAAATCTACTGAATCTATTATGGCTGCTTCAATTTTAATTGGTTGTAGACGTGCACAAGTGGCAAGAACATTTAAGGAAATTCAATCCATTATTCATGTTAAGACAAAGGAATTCTCAAAGACTTTATCCATTATGAAAGGTATATTGAGAGAAAAATCAAGTGATGGGTTCATTAAGATTAATACAGATAATATGTCTGGTGTACAAAATTTAACTTATATACCAAGATTTTGTTCACATTTGGGTCTTCCAATGCAAGTTACAACAGCAGCTGAATATACAGCTAAAAAATGTAAAGAAATTAAAGAAATTGCAGGTAAATCACCAATTACTATTGCTGTAGTATCAATTTATTTAAATATATTGTTATTTAATATACCTGTATCAGCCGCTAAAGTGGCACAGATTTTACAAGTTACTGAGGGTACTATTAAATCGGGTTATAAGATTCTTTATGAACATAGAGAAAAATGTATTGAACCACAATTATTGGCTAATGGAACTGTCACTTTAGATAATTTACCTAAATTGGATAAAGATAGAAGAAATAAATAATTAATCAATTAACTTAACTTAATTAACTTAAGTAATTGAAGAGGGAGAGAGAGAAATAACTGTTTAGAAGTTTTGAAAATAATTAATCTTTTTTTTGTTTTACTTTCTTTCTTCGTATATGTAATATATTTATTATTTACAATATCGTTTTGTTACAAGATATAATTTAATATAATATAATATAAGTTAATATAAATAAATACATTTTTTTTTTTTAATTATTTTTCTGTCATTTTTTTTTTATTACTTATGTACATAATTATAAATATATCTAATCATTTTATTTATTTAAATTTATTTGATTATTTTCATTTAGTAATCTACAATATTAATTTAACGATAAAATTTATTGTTTTAATATTTATGGAATATTTTATGTTTAATTTTACATACCACCACCCATACCAAATTGTTTTGCCATTTGTTGCATTTGTGGATCTTGCATCATTTTCATCATTTCACCCATATCTGGCATACCACCTTGACCACCATTAAACATACTCATCATCTTATTCATCATACCGGGATTAGATCTTAATTTTTGTTGTGCTTGTTGTATCATTTGAGGTGACATTTGTGGCATACCTGGTATATTTGGCATTCCACCCATTCCGGGCATACCACCCATTCCGGGCATACCTGGCATACCATTACCACCAGCTGATTGTTTGGCTGTTTGTGCCATACGTGCCATCATTTGACATTGCATTAATAATGTCTCTACATCCACTACAGATGTACCTGAACCCTTAGCAACACGGACCATTCTACTTGGTTCATTTATAAATATTGTACCATCACTTTCTAATTCCTTTTGATTCATCGAATCAATTATATAAACCATTCTCTTTAATGATTTAGAAGCATCTTCTTCATTGATTTGTGACATCATATTATTCATACCGGGAATCATTTGTGCAATATTTGAAAGTGGTCCCATTTTCATTATGGTTTGCATTTGTTTCTTAAAATCTAATAAAGTAAATTTACCTTGTGATATATTTTCCATCATTGCTTGTGTATCCTCTGTATTGGAAACAGTTTGAAATTGTTCCATTAAACTTTCAAAATCACCAATACCTAATAATTTAGAGATAAATGATTTAGGTGAAAATTTTTCAAAATCATGTATATGTTCACCAGTACCAATAAATATAATTGGTGTATTGGTAGCAGCCACTGCGGATATAGCACCACCACCCTTAGCGTGACCATCCATTTTTGTTAATACAATGGCACCAAAATCTGAAGATTCCTTAAAGGCACGAGATTGTTGTTCAGCGGCTTGACCAATAGAGGCATCTAAAACCATAATTGTTTGATTTGGTTTCACAACATTGGAAATTTCAATCATTTCTTGGAATAATTCCTCCTCTTGACGATGTCTACCAGAAGTATCCACAATAATAATTTCAAATTTTTCCTTCTTAAATTTAGCAATACCTTCATCTGCAACTCTAACTGGATCTGTTTCCGTGTATGAACCGAAAAATGGTATTCTTGCCTTAATGGCATTTTGCTTTAATTGATCAAACGCACCAGCACGGAAAGTATCAGCACAAACTAAACCAACTTTAAAACCTCTCTTTTGGTAATAAACCGCTAATTTAGTACATGATGTGGTCTTACCAGAACCTTGTAACCCAACAAACATAATAATATTCGTCTTACGTTTCTTTGGTTGAAATGCTACTACACCATTCTTACTACCATCCACTAAATTACAAAGTTCATCAAAAACTGTCTTATGTATCAATTTCTTAGTCTGTGAAGAATTAATTGATTTGGTATCCACATCAGATTCCAAAAGTGTCTTCTTTATATTATTTCTTAATTGTGAAACTAGCGCAATATTAACATCTGCCTCTAAAAGCGCCGTCACAATTGTCTTTAACATGACGTCCACTCTTGTGGCAAAATCACCACTGGAAGAATCACCAGTAAGTGCACCGTTGACAGCCTGGTTGATTCTCTTACCTAAATTTGCCAACACCATTTGTCAATCGTTGTTGTCGTTGTCGTGTTTTGTTATTTTAAACTTTTCAATTTTTGAATTTTAATTTTTATTTTTTTTTCCTTCATTGAAATTCGGTTTTGTTTTGTTTTTTTTTTCGTTTTCTGGTTTAAGATTACTGTTTGATAGCGATTTTGTTAGTGTTTATCGGTGTGATATGTTCCAGTATGTGGTTGTGTTCGATAGGGACAACCTGCACGAGGATGAAGGTGACTCTCAGGGTGCCATTCTTCTTTTTTACGAGTTTAATCAAGAGGAACCAAGAACCACCAATGAGAAATTAAACTCGGTGGGTATTATTAAGGGTATTTGGCAATTATCGCAATCTCTTGATGATTACAAGGATAATAATGAGGACGATTGTGAGAGAGTTATTGAATTGGAGAGTCAAACAATTTGTTGTATTTTGATCGAAAAGAAATATTTTGTTTGTATTGCAGTGGATAATTATAATAATTTATTTACACGTTGGTGTTTAACACAATTATGGTACAGTTATAAATTCTTTATTTTGTTCAATGGTACTTTTGGAGATTTAGAGACAACGTCACATTCTAATTTAATTGGATTACTCAATGAACATATGATCACTTTTTGGAAAAATATTTCAATTAGAGTTAATTATTCGATGTCTAATTTGATAACGTTAGATCAATTAGTTGACCCCAATGCTTTTAAATGTGCTGAATTGAACGATATAGAAACACCACTAGGTTTAGTGGGGACTAATGATACTACCAATGAATGGGACTCTAAAATTTTAAAAGAGATTGTCTTAAATGAAACTAATTATTTGGGTATTAAAGATATTGTTATTTATAATCTACCTAAGGGACAAGATAGGAAACAATATGGGTTTATAAGACATTTTAATTCAACTTTACAAAATCTAAATGATTTATCAAATTGGATTTATCATTTAGATTCAATGTATAATGGTATCTCAAGTCATGTACTTTCTGGGAATACTTATTATAAACAAAAACCAACCATTAACAATACAAAAAATGACAATGGTAATTACAATGAAAGTAATGCACAAGAAGAACAACCTTTACTTGATAATGAAGAAATTTTACAAGATAACAATAATAACACAAATGATTCAAATATGTTAAATAATTTATCAACTATGTCAAATAATTTATTACATAATTTAACTTTGCCTATATCGTTTGCATATGATGCTATTCAAGAAGTGGGGAACACTACTGGTGTAAATAGTTTCTCTTATTTGAAAAATTATATCCCAAGTTGGTCAAATGAACCATCAAATGAAAATAATAACAATGCTAATAATAATAACACTTATTCTGACAATAGCGGTAATACCACAAATAGTCCAGAAAATAAAAGAAATGATCGATATGGGTTCTTAATATCGACGCTGGCGTCAGATGAATTACCAATGTCATATAAATTAAAAAAAATTTATTTAAATTATGATAATAATTTAAAACCTTATTTTACAATGTATTGGTATTATAATGATATATTAATAATTATTGTCTTCGAATTGAATTTTGATAAGATTTGGAATAAAAATTATTTAAATCAATTGAATTTAAAATTAAGAAACTGTATGGAAATTTATTATAATTCTATGTTATCTTGGGATACTATACCCATTATGGAACAATTTGTTTATTTCACTATGGATAAAGTAAATTTACCTGGTAAAATTAACACTTCGATACCTCAGGGGAAAATGGATAATCTTAATAATAATATTAATACGTTAAACATATTGAAACCATTTGAAATTGTGATAAAGGGAATGGATCAATTGTTATTTAATCAAACTAAGAAATCAAAATTTGGAATTTTAATTAATGAAAATGATAATGTCATGGGCTCAGTTCAACAAAATGCTAGTGATGATGTAAAGAATGACTTCATCAATCAATATAAGAATAATAATAATAGTAACTTTTTGATGACAATGTCTAATGATAAATTACTAGAATTGCAAGATGAAATATTTGGAATTGTGATGTCTTTGCGAAATTCAAATAGGGATAAATTTGTTTGCGATGAGGAAAGATTAATAATGTTAAATAACGGTGTGTTATGTTACATTAAGGATAATAATGAAAAATTAATTATTGTTGTTAAAAATTGGTTTGAAATAAATAATAACAATAACAGTGCTATGTTGAAAGGAAAGAACAATATTTTTGATTTCTTAGTTT